>PVJC01031036.1:0-20830 GCA_004026665.1 Murina feae
GTGCTGCACATTCTTACCCTTAGGGCAAAAAAATCAGCCCAGTGCCCAAAGCTACCCAAGGAGGCTATTTAATGGCTTTCAAAATTTGAAAAAGACATTTAAATTAGTGCTTTCTAACTATTCCTAACCATGATTCAGACTATGAAATACATTCGATACTGCCACTCCATACTAATTATGTACACAAGAAAATATAATGTTAACAAAATTATATTTATCCTTAAGACATGCAGTCCAGCCCAAACTGGTTTGGTTCAGTGGATAGCGCGTTGGTCTGCGGACTCATTGGTCTCAGGTTCAATTCCAGTCAAGGGCATGTACCTTGGTTGCAGGCACATGTCCAGTAGGGAGTGTGCAGGAGGCAGCTGATCAATGTTTCTCTCTCATTGATGTTTCTAACTCTCTATCCCTCTCCCTTCCCCTCTGTAAAAAATCAATAAAATATATTTTTAAAAGAGCCAAAAAATTAAAAGAAAACATGCAGTCCATTCTTATACCTTTTATTCTACTGCCTTTCTTTTCTGTTTACAGATTTATTTATTGTTAATCTTCACCTGAGGATATTTTTCTCATTGATTTTTAGATAGCGTGGAATGAAGGGACGGAGGGAGGACGAGAGAGAAAGAGAAACATTGATAGACACATCAACTGGTTGCCTCCTATACTAGGGCGAGGGATGGAAACTGCAATCCAGGTACATGCCCTTGACCTGGAATCAAACCTGACGCCCTACATTGTCTGAATGTTTATAGTCAGTGCATATTGGAAAGCTGTGTAACTAGCAGTTACTGAATCTTTACTTTGTGTGCCAGGCCCTGGGTTCAATGCTTCAGGTGCATTATTATTTCACTTAATCCTCTCCGCAGCCTGAGATGGTCTAACCATGCACTTTATGAAGTTGAGGTTGAGGCTCAGAGAATAGAGTTAATGCAGGCAGAGCTGGCCGTCTAATGTCAGGCTCTGCTGCTTCCTGGAGAGCAGAATGGGGGATGCCTTCCAGTGAGGAGGGGCTCGATGTCACTGTGAGTAAGTCAGCCCCAAAGCCATGTGGCTTATTCTAGGGAAGGCAGCTCCCATGCTCATGCCACAGGCCCACCCTGGTCTCCTGGGGCCAGGATAGAGAAGCAGCCA
Organism: Murina feae; assembly: GCA_004026665.1. Classification (NCBI taxonomy): domain Eukaryota; kingdom Metazoa; phylum Chordata; class Mammalia; order Chiroptera; family Vespertilionidae; genus Murina; species Murina feae. The sequence goes on from PVJC01031036.1 coordinate 1,132, forward strand.
CCACGCTGGGTCCTGCCAGGTGCTGTCAGAGATGGACAGAGAGGGTGTCCAGGCTCAGAGGTTCCGCCTCTCCTGTGAGAGGTGGCACGTGTCACTCGCTCACATGGCATTGGTCAGAGCAGTCACAGGCTGCAGACAGCTTCAGGGGGTCAGGAGGAGAACCTGACATACGTGGCCCCACCATGGAGGCCACCACCTGCTGCAGCCTGTGTGGGGGACGTGCAGGGTGAAGGTAGGAGTGGGGACTGGGAGCAAGTGACAGCGGGACTCAGGATGGTTCGCTTTCTCCTCTCCCAGGTGGAGTTTGTCCCTGAGCTGCCCAAAACCGTCACTGGCAAGATCAAAAGGAATGAACTTCGGGAAAAGGAGTTGGGTCAGAGGCAACCACAGTGAATTCAGCGTCCTTTCTGGGTGTGACCTTGGGCACATAACTGGCTGCCTAGGTTCCCCCACATGATGGGGTGAGGGGGGATGTTGAGGGCTGATGGGGAAGGGCCCAGGACGCCAGCATTCCTGCATTTCTGTTCTTTTAATTGACCATCAGTCAGGACCCTCCCTCCAAGGCTCTTGTTCCTCTGGATGCCCAGGCGGGAGCTCAGATGGGGGTTGAAGAAAATAAAGTGCTGACATCGACATCAAGGGTGCTCCTGCGTTGTGCCTTCATCATGTACATGAACCTGTGCTGAGTGCGGTCCCTCCTTGCTCTCCCCCCTCCCCCTGGAGAGAGCACAGGGCCTGCTTCTCGCCCCTGTTGCCTCCCGCACACACCCCGGTCTTGCCAGGTGGCCCTGTACGTCCAGTGGGTGACCAGGATCCAGGGCTCTGGGAGTGAGGCTCCAAGTAGCCCAGGCACCTGCCTCAACTAGGTCCCAGCCTAGTCCCGGTGTGGGCAAGTGAGTGAGCAGCTCTCCAGGGACCGGGTTCCACAGGACTCTCCCAGCCTTCTCCAGAGGTGCCCTGTCCCTCATTCCTAGGAGGGGCCAGGGGCCTAGGAGTCTTACCCCTCAGCTTTCCCCATGTGAACCCACCACACATTCCTTCCCAGGGACCCAGGGTCTTCCAGCCCTTCTCCCAGGGCCCAGAGTCCTCCCTAAAAACTCCCCCTCCACACTCTTTAAGTTTTTTCTGCCATCAGAGTCTTCCCCACCCCTCCCCCAACTTGGGCATGGGGTTCTATGAACTGACCCTTCACTTCATCCATCCTTGGGATGAGATCCCAGAGGCACATCACAGGCTGGGAGGAGCAGGGGCAGAAGGGGCTCAGCCGGGGCGGGGGGGGGGGGGGGAGCGCTTACTGTCTCCTTTTCCCTCACCGCTGGGAGTCACTCTTATGGAGATTGCCTCTAAAGCCCTTTGCAAGAGGGCACAGACACACAAACTCACAGGGAGATGTACAGGTACCACTTGGGGGTGATGCAGTCCTTTAGCCTTTTATTTTTTCCACTGGGAAGCTCCTTATTTAACCATCTATTTTGAATGATAGCCTTGCTGGATATAGTAATCTTGGTCTCAGATCCTAGCTTTTCATTACCTTGAGCACTTCATGCCATTGCCATCTGACCTGTAGAGTTTCTGATGAGAAATCAGGTGTCAGCCTTATGGGAACTCCTTTGTAGGTAACAGTTTCTTTTCTCTTGCTGCCTTTAAGATTTTCTCTTGGTCTTTAATTTTTGGCATTTTAATGATGATGTATCTGGTCGTGGGCCTGATTGGGTTATTCTTGCTTGGGGTTCTCTATGCCTCCTGGACTTGTGTGACCTTTTCCTTTACCAGATTAGGGAAGTTTTCTGCCATTATTTCTTCAAACATGTTCTCTGTCCCTTCTTCCCTTTCTGCCTCTTCTGGCACACCTACTATGTGAATATTGCTACATTTTGTTGTATCGCAAATCAGCGAGCTAGACAAGATGCCTTAATAAACCAATTGGTTAGGAGTCATCTTTATTGCATTCAGGTTCGGAGCAGATTACCTCTGTCAGATTCTCATCACCCAAAGTAGGAAGCATTTTTGTTGCAGAAAGACCAAAAAACTAAGCAACGCTTTGAAGAGATGGAGAAATCACAGTTTTAATAACACGTGTGGTCTCTGGGGTTGTCTGAAATCCCAAATCCAGAGCGCCGGTAACACGCAAGAACCTTGCTTTATAACTGCCCCTCGAGTTCATTGATTTGAAAATATATTCCCTCACCCCAAGGCCCTGAAGGGAGAATTCTTTTTATCTACCCTTCCCCTAGGTGTGCTTAGGTTCAGGGCTCAAAACAAAGCCCCCTGCCTTACTGCAGGACAGGGTTTTGTTTGGTTTAATGGCCTAACATTCCTTGCAAAACCAGTCTTCCTCCTCATTCCCCACCCATCTTGTCCCATAAGCTTCTTTAGCCTTGTGGAGCAATATTAGTTCTATTATTTTTCATCTAATACAATCCCCCCCCCCACGTGCATTTGATAATAAAGTCATAACATACTACAGGCTGATAACCACTAGGACAAAGAGTACTTATGACTATTCCTGTCAAACAGATGTCCTTCCTGCGTGGGGCAGAGCTCCCTTCTCTGCCTGAACCGAGTGCCTGAACCAGTTTCTTCTCTGGGGTTCCTTCCCTGGAGGCACCCTCCGTAGCAGGGGCCTCTCACACCCCTGCCAGGTCCTCTGACCTTGACAGGTCTGAGTTCACATCCTGAGCAGGATCCCAGCCTCTGAAAGACCAGCCCCCAGCCTGGGGCTTTCCCTGAGCATCAAAAGGTACTCCTCTGGGTGAGACATGGGCTCTGGGTGCCAACAGGAAGCGTTCGTCAGGCCTAGGGGTAGGCTGGCACAGAGCTGCTCCCCGGCTCTGAACTCATGCAGAAGCACGCGGGTCAGGTCTATGTCTCCATTGTCACTGCTGAAGAAGGAAGTTTTGGCTTTCCCGTGCCAGCCAGGTTTGAGCTGGAGGGCAGGGTAGTCAGTGGCCAGAAGCTTTACCGTGAGCAGGCCCATCGCCAAGGTCACAAAGAGGATGGGCAGCAGCAGATCACACAGTGAGCGGCGTGTGCGGCACAGCCGCTGGGTCAGCAGGGCAGCCACCTGCATGAGGGTGCTGGCAAGGGCACCGTCATGGGACTCAGAGTGGACGCCGGAGGCCTCTGGGTCTGCGCCTCCAACCCCGTCCCTGGGGCCACGTCCGACTGCTCTCTGGGATCTCACAGAAGCATCAGAAACACCTCCTCCAAGGCGGTATCTGCGACCCCACAACCCGCCAAGCACAGGCAGTGCCGGTTCTGCTCCAGTGCCTGGAAGACCCCCTTGAAGCCGGCTCAGTCAGCGTCCTTGGGGAGGACACAGCACAGCGTGCACCCGCTGCAGTCTTTGAGAAATGCTTGTGGGACGTAGGTCTGCATCAGGGCCGTGGTGCAAGCTGCATCCTGCAGGCTGTCCAATTCCAGAGCGGAAAGCTGTTTCATGTCAGGCAGAGGCCTTGGCTGTAGGCCTCGGTCAGGCTGAAAAGGGTGCCACAGTAAGGGAGCCGGCCCTGCTGCAGGACGGCCATGTGGTCACTCAGCGCCTCCACCTCATCCAGGTGGTGGGTTGTGAGGATGATCGTCCGACCTTACTGGACGAGGATGTCCCAGATGCTGGGCCGGGAGCAGGGGTCCACCCCACTAGTGGGCTCAACCAGCACCACGGTCTTGAACGTGCCAAGGAAAGCGGCACCAAGGAACAGCCTCCTCCGCAGGTCTCCAGACAGGGCATGGGCTGGCTGGTGCTGATGCGTCAGCAACCTGCTCCCGGGGCGCCCAGGTCCACTGCAGCGACTTGATGGATGTGAAGAGCAGCAGGTGCTCCAGGACAGTGAGCTTGTCCAACAGGACATCCTGCTGAGGACGTACTCCCAGCTCCTTTCTGACCACAGCCAAGTCAAGTCTGTCTGAAGGTTCCTGCCATCTGCGAGGGTGGCCCCAGAGGTGGGCGCACGCAGCCCCATCACCAGTGACCTTCCACTCAGACTGGGCTGCCATTACTCGGGGGCGGCCAGGCACTCAGTCCTGCAACTCCAAGAGCCATGGGGGTGGCCAGGACGATGGCACATGGTCCCCTCCAGGCAAAAGCCAGTCCCTGGGTGGCCCCTTGAACTCGTACCTGTCTGCCTGCTCGTGGTCCAGCACCATGTTGACCAGGATGTCCCTGGAGTTGGGTCGATGGCCAACACCCCACTCACCAAGGGCTTCGGCAAGTAGGCTTGTTCTGGTCGCCCTCTGTGTCGCTGGTTGGCTCCAGCTGTAAGGGCACATTGTCGTTTTTGTCCTTGATGACTAGGACTACAGTGGCCTTGTCGATCTTGGGGGGCTGTCCGCGGTCGCGGGCCATGACAGTGAAGCGCAGCTGGCTCAATTCCTCGCAGTCGATGCGGTGCAGGATGCTGAGCCGGCCAGACGCCTCATCCAGGCGCAGCAGCCGCAGCACCGACTTGGTGGCGGCGCCGAACACATCCCATTGACCCTCACTTAGGATGGGGGTGCCCAGGGCGCTGTTCTCCACCAGGTCGGCCTTGTACTCGCTCTTCTCGAAGCGGGGGCTATTGTCATTGGGTCACCACTGTCCCACACCTGCAGGGTCAGCTCGTACGAGTAGCGCTGCTCATGGTCCAGCGTGGTCCAGCGCCCCTTGATGATGACCTATGGCTGCTTCTTGCCACCCAGGGCTGGTCACCTGAAGCTCGCACACACTGCTGCAGCCACCAGGGCTGGTCCCTCCGCCACGGCTGCTCTCGGTGCGTCCAGGTGCGCTGTTAGACCTTCTTTACCGACTGGCCGAACACAGGCAGGTTGTCATTGGTGTCCCCGACCTTGACCACCAGCGAGTTATTGCTGGAGAGGCTGGGGCTGCCCGAGTCCACCGCCACGATGACCATGTTGAACTTGCAGGTGGCCTCGTAGTCCAGGGGGGCCGAGGTATGCAGGAAGTTTCTAGTCGCCTTCCGTGTAGGCTGCCAAGCCTGCAAGAACTTGAGTAGAATTAGTTCCTTTAATCTGTAGAGGCTCCACTGGTTTCCAGGGCAGCCTTCCAGGCTGCTTCATCTGCGGCCCAGTTGCCCTTTGCCTCTGTGAAGTTTCTGTACTCTGCAACAGCTTTCTGTCCCGATCTGAGCTGTGTTGCCTGGGTCCTACTCTGAGCTGGGCATGGGAAACGGGAAGCAGCCATGGGGCAGCAGACCTCCCTCAGAAGGGGCAAGTGTTCAAGCCCATGCATTGTTGGGGGGTGAGGATCTGTGCCCCACCTCTGTTGACCCCCAAGTTCTCTCCTGATAGCCCCTATGTGCTTAGGTCATTCCTCCCTGAGGAATCTTACCTGTCATTGGCTAACCAGCCATCCAAACAGGGTAATGTGAGGTTCAGTTAACCTATGCCCCTATGGCCTCCATGCCCAGCAACCACCTTGGGATCCCTTTGCCTGCTTAGCGGGGGACCCAGCATAATTGGATGACTCACGCGTTTGATGTCCAGCACTCTAACTGTATACAACAGGGTCAAGTCTCTCTGGAGCCCTGTCTGATGAAGAGGCAGGCCTAGCAAAGTGCAGTCTACAGGTTTAATATGCAGCCTCCGGTCCTCCCAACCCAAAGGGATCTTGGCCAGTCCCTCAGTTCTGAAAACCCTGGGATCTACTTTCAGGAATTCCCAAATCTATTGCCAGGTAATAGGGTTGGGAATGGCACATATTGCCTGCTTCCTTTGTCCCTAGCCTTTATTTCCCTTGACTGGCAGACCTTGCTCCAGGCTTTACCTTGATTAGCACCGGGGTGTGGGTCTTAGGCAGGCCTGGAGGACAGCGAGAATTCTTTCTTTACAAAAGCGTGTTTTCTAAAATAGGATTAAGCAGCTACAATCAATTACCATGGGACACTGTTGTCCATTCCGAAGTGTCCTTGCTTTAGGGAAGACAAAATTTCTGCTGTTTCCCTATTCTACTTGTCCCAGCTTACTGTCCTATCATCCATTCAACTTTTAACATTTTTCTTTATCTTACTGTATTTATAACATTGGCACTGTGGCCACTTCTGACAGCTAAATCTTCTGCTACTACACATGACACAAGGTAAGGCTATACAAACATCTTAGGGAGGTGACTAAAGTTTATTCTTGACCTTCCCACACAAGGCAAAATTGCCCTTGTCTCTCTGGAGCTGTCCAATAAAGACACAGGTATCATCTACACTCAGACCAGCCAAATTTAATAATTTCCCATTTACTAGCTTAGCTTCTTATTTTTAACCTTAATCCCTACTGTTTTTACTTTTTTTCTTTCTGTCATATGTTCAGCAACTTGTATAGAATTCTTCACCCTTAGAAATCTTAATTTTTTGATGATAACCAAAAGTAAACAGCCAGATTTCTTAGATTGACATTTATCAACACACTTTAAGTACACTTTTACTTTCAAGAAAATATACATTCAACAAAGTACAATAAACCTTCTGTAATAAAAACTAAGAGCAGGCAAATTAAAAATATCCCATTCTGCTTCAGTAAGCAACGTTTCCTTTTGTGATTGTCTAACGCAGAGGGAGGGGCGGCACCCATCATTTCAAGATGGCAGCCCCCATGAAGGCCACATGCAATTCTGCCTGCAGGGCAGCTGCTCAACCCCTTTTCAGATATGAGAGATAACTTGCTTCTGTTACATGACTTAACAAGACAAAACTCAGACAATAAACATTAAAACAACACATGTTTACAAAGGGAAAATCTAGATCAAAACTCTTATCTCTTCACACACATTCTCAGTACTGAGAATCCCCTGAAGACAGGACCTAAGGAATTCAAATGCAAATTAACCACATTCCTGGCCTGAGCCAAAAAGCCGTTTCCTGGCAAAATAAACTGCTAGTTTAAACAAATAAACATATGTTGTCCCGACATCACCCTATGATGATCCGTGATTAGAGACAGGCAAGGGAAGGGGTGATCTGCTTTCATAGATCTTTCACTCAGATGCCCGCCTGGCTGCGTCCCTTGGGAGTTTAGATTTGTCTTAGCTAAGGTGCACCCGTATAAATCCCGGGCCTGGTCACCTCCACGTCGGGGTGAGTCACTGTTATGCCTTATGATAAATCACGGAACCGCAGGTTGGGGCCCAGTCGGACTCCATAACCGAGGTCGTGGAGCCACACAAAGGAGAGGAGAGGGCAGGCCCCCTCCCTCCACACTCACACACTTTCACCCAACATTCACTCAGAGTTTAAAATACATTTTACCCAACTTCTAATTCCTGACCTGAGGGGCCCACTCTCACCAGATACTCACTCAAAATTTCCTGACCTGAGGATACTTGCTCAGAATGAGTATATCTACTCAATTCCTGACCTGAGGGGGTGATCACTTCCCTCCTTCTACTCACTTTTAGTAGGCTGATTAACTGACGGGCCCCTACCTTACAGATTCTGTCGACAGGTCCAGAAGTGTTTGTCCACTCTCTTCAGGTGCTGGCCAGGTCCTGGGCTGAAGTCCAGGAGTGCTGGAGTTCCCCCATTTAATTCTGCTAAAATCAGCAGGACGTGCCTTTGGAGGTCTGTCCTGCACCCCTGGGCCCCCAACCCAGTCCTCTAACTGGAAGCAAGAGCCAGCTTCAATTAGTTTCCAGGCCAGGGAACCAAAATGTTGCAGAAAGGCCAAAAAACTAAGCAATGCTTTGAAGAGATGGAGAAATCACAGTTTTAGTAACACGTGTGGTCTCTGGGGTTGTCCGAAATCCCAAATCCAGAGCACCGGTAACACGCAAGAACCTTGCTTTATAACTGCCCCTGGAGTTCATTGATTTGCAAATATACTCCCTCCCCGCAAGTCCCTGAAGGGAGAATTATTTTCATCTACCCTGCCTCCAGGTGTGCTTAGGTTCAGGGCTCAAAACAAAGCCCCCTGCCTTACTGCAGGACAGGGTTTTGTTTGGTTTAATGGCCTAACATTCCTTGCAAAACCAGCCTTCTTCCTCAACTCAAGGCCACAAGCTGCTACTAAGCACAGTAAGTTTTTCTCTGTCCCATTTTGTTCTCTTTAACCCTTCCAATACTCTAAGAAATGCTAGCTGTTTACTTTATAGTAATCATTAAAGGATTGAGGTTTCTAAGAATAAGGAATTACTGAGGTCTGAAGCATGGTTATGCATTTTTAAAGGGATATAGAAAGAAGGTTTAAAGGCTAATTTGAATGTGTAACTTATAAAAGTTGTGTATGTGATAAGAAGGAGAAGAGAATGTTGAAAAGATATTAAAAGGAAAGGATACAGTCCAGTAAGCCAGGAAGAGTAAATAATTTACATTCTGCCTCCCTAAGCAGAGGGTAAACAGTTATGCCAAAGTACTTAGGGAGGACTGAAAAAAGAAATCCAACAGTTACTGTTTTGTTATAACTCTAGAGAGTCAAAAGCTGGCAAGGAAAATCAGATCTTAAAGCAGGTCAGTATATTTTTCTCCTTATACAATTCCTCTAAATTTGGCAATGCATTTTTTTTGCATAAGTTCAATAAGACTGTTTTCCAATAGTGGTTTTTATTGACTGGAAACTTTGACTGGAGTATCATGTTTTAAAGAGCCCCGTATGAGCTTTGAAGACTTAAAGACAATTAGAGTGCCATGGAGAAAGCCTAGTATCTTGCTTGGTAGCTCTGAAAATAGCTGGCTCTAGAGCATCAGACCCATACCCTACCATCGCTGGTGGTTGGTCAGAGTAGAAGGGGAGCAATAAGGGCGCCTCTGCATCTACCCCCACACACTCTGGGCCGAGACAAGTAGGACTGCTGAGAGGGACCTTAAAGCAAGGACAATGGGCCCCAGTAGAGGCACTGCAGGTGAGAAATTCACCTAATTCAGCAGATACTGCAGGCTGGCCTGATGGCAGCTGGATGGCTTAGCTTGGCTTCCTGGCCCTACGGGGCACATTAAGATTCAATCATGAGATTCCAGCAAAGGTATTCAGTTACCATTCTTGCTATATTTATGCAAACAATCAGACCAAATTGAATACAATAGATAAAGTGGTCTTAATTTGGCTCTCAGAGGGGTAATTTTAAGGAGAAATAGAGGTTATTAAAGCTGAAATGTTTTATTTCCCTTCCACTGGACCATTTGTTACAGTTTGTCTCCTCCAGATCACAAGCCCACCTCCTTCTGTGCCCAGGCCTCATTGTCCCTCTGACAGACAGCAAGGATATCTTGGCTCTGAGAGAAACTTCTGTCCCTCCTCAGCACGAAGCAGCTACAGAAGAGAATCCATCGGCCATTTTCCCTGAAAGGATTCAGAGCCAGGATCCTTGAGGTAATATAGTAGGCAGTTAGACAGACATGAGCAGAGCAAGGACGATGGGCCAACTGGCACTACCAGATGTAACTAAGTCTTTCCACCACTATGTATGTAAGACAAGGGGACTCCCCAGAAGCAAGAGGGAACTAGGCTGCAGATGAAGCAGCCTGGGAGGCTGCCCTAAGACCAGTAGGGCCCCTTGAGTACTACTGGCCAACCCCCCAGAGAACTAAATCATGTTTGGCAGACTACCACTCCTCCTTCCCCGCTTACAGGAAGAGGAGCTTGCCCAGTTGTCTACCCGTAATTTGCTTAAGTCCTTACAGGCACTCCAGAACTGTTTCACTTCAGTATTCCAGCTGGTGCAGGCAGCACATAAAGAGGACCAGAAGCAATTGCCCGTGGCTCATCCCATCTGCATTCCAGGGGACCTGGTCTGGGTGAAGCACCACGACCCTGGTAGCCTCAGGCCGCACACATAGAGGGACTTCCAAATGGACTATGCCTATGGGGACACGGATCAGCGGCCATCACTTTAGAGGCATTGGATACATCACCATCCTGCTACCTAGAAACTATTCAGGGCAAATGCCTCCTCAATTTCATATTTTAGAGGAGGAAGCTGAATCAAGAATTTGATTCCAGTAAAGACCAGTAGGGAATGTAAAGGTCAACTTGCCCCAGCTCAGTAGGACTTACTGATACTGCTAGAGATAACAAAATAGTTATGCTATAGTCAAAACTTATGAGTCTGTGAGAAATAGAGCAACAAACTTTGTGCGTCACCTTTTTGCATTTTTTGTGAAAAAAAGCTTGCTTCTGCATCTGGTCGCTGCGCAGTGTCAGTCCTCACTTCGATGGGGGCTGGCACTGCAGACCAGCTGGCCAGCTCAATAAATCCTCATTTGCTGCTTAAGACCTAATTAGGGTCGGTGGTCTTATTCTCTCGAATGATGCCTCCACAACATTTGGAGGCCCTAGCCAGACAAAATCCGGCTCATCTCTCAGCTTTCCTCCACAACAGGAGGAAGCCTATTTTACAAGGTATGGGTAGCAGCTCCCTCCTTGGCTGACTTCCATTTATAAGATGCCCCTCGATTTTCAGTCTAATGATTTTAGAAAACAATAACGCATTATACACAGAAAAATACAGTACATAATTATAGACACAGTGTCTGGTCACAGACCCGTTGCTAAGAGCTGGACCTCCGTGGACACAGGAATCAGAAGACATGAGTCACCGCAGGCACATAGCAGTGACTTTATTGCAGACAAAGTAGCCATTGCTAACACAGGAGCTATCAGACAAAGCAGTCCCTCAAAGCAGCCGCACTAGCTGGTAAGCAACACATTCTTATACCAACTCAGACAAAAGAGGTTTCTTGCCAGATAGTGACATTCATTTCATAAGATAATAGTGCCCCTGCGCAGTGCATACAGTGAAATTACCATGCCCTTGCCTTTGGACATACATATAGCAAATTAGCCTCAGACATCTAAAGTCGTCTAGTCACGGCCCCACTCACAGATACAAATCTAAACTAATAAAACCGTAATATTAAAATTAACCGTCTTTTCGGGACGGGTAAGCCACGCCCACCAGCCAATCAGAGCGGCTGTATGCAAATTAGCCCAGCCAAGATGGCAGAGGCCGTAGCCCAGGAGAAGCCCTGCAATGCAAAGGCTGCAACCGCCGGTGGAGGAGCAGGGCGCTGGCAATGGAGACCTGAAATAGATCTGATTTCGGATTACAGATGGCAGGGCAGCCTGGGGGTGGGGGGGCAGTAGGGACGAGCCAGCTCCGCCCCTGAGGCTGAGGCCTGGAAATCGGTGCAATTGGAGCACAGAGATGTGCCCTCCATGTGTGCTGTGTGCCCCAATGGATTCCAGGGCCTGTGGGAGGGCACAGGCCGGGATGAGGGACCCCCTTACCCCCGCCGAGTGCACAAATTTTTGTGCACCAGGCCCCTAGTGTAGTTATAAATATCACTAGAGCCCTTCATAGTGAGATATATCGACATCAACATGGATATAGATATAAATACAGCTATTGATGTACTTATAGATATGATAAAGCTGCAGATAGTGACAGCAGATATTGGCATACCTATAGATATAGATATTGACAGCTATAAAGACAGATATACATGAAGATAGAAATGGACATGTAAGTATAGATATCCCCATGGTTAGCCTTCTTAACCTATTAATACAGAAGCTGGACGCTGCGGTGTGGGCTCAGCAACCTGTTCCTTCTCATTAGATGCTAATCCCAAAGCTCAAGGAGCCATCTTTTTTGAAGCCTGATTGTTCCATGAGTTTCCCCAGAGAGAGTGTTTGTTAGCAGAAACCTCCATACCTGGATTGTTCACCTGTGCTGAGTCTGTGTTCACGTGCTTCACACAGGATGGCATTTCTTCACTACTCCAGGTATTGCTCATATTTCCCTATTTTAGAGGGAGGTTAAGAAAATTGCCCACACCTTGTAGGTGAGGAGTGCAGGGGCTGGGTTTGAATCTGTGCCTATTGGCTCCTAAGGGCACGCTCTCAGGTCCCACAGTCCTCCCAGCTGGGTGCCTGTGGCTCTTGATCCCCTCGCATGATGAAGATTAAATCAGAATTTCAAACACATTTACAGGATAAGATAATGCCAAAGTCATTTCTTTGTGTTAACGAAGAAAACCAATGAAACCTGTAGAGAATTTTGTGAGTTTATTTGAGCCAAACTGTCGACATATGCCGGGAAGCAGAGCCTCAATGAACTGAGATAATGCTCCGAAGAATGGGAGTTTACACCATGCTTTTATAAATTTACCATCAAAAGGAAAACACGTAAGTGGGTTACATGAAATTCATTGGTGATAGATTAAGGAGGTGGGATAAAGCAAAGGGGGAAATCCCTGGGATTGGATAAAAGTAAAATGATGGACACATACTTAGGTGGGTCCAGAAACAATTAACATGATAATGAAGGAATTTGTGGTATCTGTCCTGGCTCCCACCTCATTTGGTTGTGCCCCAGGGGCTTCAGAAATAGGAAAGTTACAAGTTACCCAGACATTTCACAAATAGTTATCTTAGAGGCTAAAAGACAAATGCTCAGTAAAGGTCAAAGGTGATTTCTGTCAGGGAAAACACTGGCCCAGGATGTGGCCACCCACCATAACCTGTTTGTAGATAAATATCTAATTTTCAGACCATCTTTGTGATTACTCTAGGTCTCTGAGCCTGCAGGACTGCCATGCAGGCCTCCGCTGAGCTTTTCAGGCTAGCATGTGGCTCTTTTTGTCCACAAGAAGTGTATTGGATAGCTAGAGCTGCTCTAACAAACAAAGTAAGACAGCCTGGGGGGTGGGGGGGCTTAAACCTCAGGAATTTATTTCTCACAGTTCAGGAGGCAAGAAATCTGAGATCAAGGAGGCACCCGGGGGGTGTCTTCTTGGGCTTAGCTCTGGGCTTGAAGTTGTTTGTCTTCGTGTTCACCACACATTCTCCCTCTATGGGTCTGTCCTGATCTCTTCTTATAAGGACGTCAGTTATATTGGATTAGGGTCCACCTAGTGATCTCGTTTTAACTTAATTACCTTGTGAAAGATTCTTCCTCTGAAAGGCCCGGAGTAGGACCCCTCCCTTGCCACTTGGGACGACGGCGACCCCAATCACCACAGGAGACGAAAACTTGCTGCCAAAGGCACGAGGTTTATTCCAGCGCGTGCTGGGGCCCAGCTAACAGCTCATGCAAGAGCCGAAAGCTAAGCGCCCCACAGCAAAAATTTTAGGCTTATATAGGCAAAAGCTACAAGGCTAAGGGGGAGATGGGGGGGAGCAGACACAGCAGATGTACCTGGCGCCTGGTAAGAGTTTTCATAAGGAGCCTTTGTTTGTTAATCAGCAAACCGGGAGGACAAATCGGGGAGATTCGGCCGTGAAGATGTCTTTGCTATATCCTTATCAACAAGGGGAGGATGGACCAACTGTAAAGCAATAAAACAATAAAACATCTCTGCTAGGCCCTTATCTCAGAACTAATTATCTGTACCAGTTCGGGACTGTTTCTTGGGCTAGCTAAGGAGGTCACATTCCCATGTAGTTAGGGAGGTCACGTTCTCAGGCTGAGTGTGTGACTAAACAAGCAAATCTTCTTTAAATTCTTATATACTTTCTTATATTCTTTCACCTCCAGCCCTGGCTGGTGTGTTCTCAGTGGCAGTGGTTCTCAACCTTCTGGCCCTTTAAATACAGTTCCTCATGTTGTGACCCAACCATAAAATTATTTTTGTTGCTATTTCATAACTGTCATGTTGCTACTATTATGAATCGTAATGTAAACATCTGATATGCAGGAGGGTGTTAGGCGACCCCTGGGAAAGGGTCCTTGGACCGCCAAAGGGGTCGCGACCCACAGGTTGAGAACCGCTGGGTTAGAGTGTTAGAGAGTGAGCCTTCGGCAACAAGCACACACACACATTTGAGAAAGGGATTGTGGGTAGCTCCGTCTGGATTAAAACATCGTAGGGATGATTGCCCAACCATGGACCAATGACCTTTGGACAGGGGCTGGCATCATCTAAAAACGTAACAGCTTTCATAAGAACTGCACAGCTGGGCTCGGCAGGAAGAGAGGTCTTAGAGCCAGGCTAGCGAGGAGAACAGGACTTTCAAATGGTGAGTTTCCCACAAAGGGGCTGGTCCCATGGCTGCCAACCTGAGCTGAGCTCCCAGGGGCTGAGAGAGGAGGAGAAGACCCTCAGGAAGGTGGACCAGTCTCCTCTAGTAGCTATAACCCCCTTACACCCCCCATCATGCTCTGCCTGTGGCTCCTGAGCTGGGAAGAGAAATCCTTAATCCTAAATCACTAAGTTGTGCCTCCAAATACCGGTTAGCTGAAGCAGAACTCCAGCCATGAACCTGAAATGTGCCTGGTCTGGTGGAGGAAAGTTCTGCGCCAGGACTGACCTGTGAGCCATCTCTTCCCGAAGCAGGTGGTGACTGAGAGGTCCGCGCCTGCTTCCTGAGGACTGCTCCGCCATGCAGTGGCTGATGAGGCTCCGGGTCCTTTGGGGCACCCACAAATCCTGCCATGCCTTCCACCTGGCCCCTCGGACCTTACGCTCCCAGTCTGTATCAGCAACTGGTGCCCCGAGATGGAATGACCATGATAGACCTGAGAAATTTAACTTTGCAAGCGATGTCCTGGACTACTGGACTCAAATGGAGAAGGTGAGGAGGCGCCGTGATGGGGGGAGGATAGGCGTGATCTCTCTGGCTTATCTTGCCCCTCGGAGGCTGAAGAGCACAGACCCATATCTGAAACAGGCAGACCTCACCTTACCAGTGTCATGGAAGAAGCTTATGTTTTGGGATTCAATCCTCATCCTGGCCACTTTCGCACTTCTCTGAGCCTCAGTGGTTCTATCTGTGAAATGGGAACAATCTCACTTAAGAAACAAGACAGCAGGTAAAGGTATTGGGTACACAGTCAGATAATTGTGACCAAATGCAAAGTTCTAACTACAAGGTCAGCAACTTGATGGTAATGTGAATTCTGACCTTCGGCTAATGGGACTGTGAGCCTAACTGGGATTCATCTCATCAAACTGGGGCTCAGCTTCAGGCTGCACTCAGAGGGAAGGGACAGGCCCCCTGCTGGTGCACCTGCGCACCTGACACCTAGAGCTCAGTCATTGGACCTCCTGTGAGGAGAGGAAGGCCACTGCAGGCCTCGCCACCAACTCCCACTTGGATGTGGCATTGGGGTCTCTCCAGAGAAACCAGTCCCTGCAGCCTCTAGGGTTTACAGGTCTCTTCAGAAGAAACCAAGTGCTTGAAACCCAAAGGGGAGCCCTGCTGTCTACCCCAGGGAATGGGGTGGGCGATGGGTGGTGTGCCAGCTCCTAAGCCCCAGCTGATGATGGTCACAGTGTGAAAAGTTACCCAACATCACCTTTGTACAAAGAGAGAATTCACCTGCAGTGCAGTCAGAGAGGTGATGGAATGTTTACGTTTCCCATGAATTCAGCATATGCAGTCACGCGTTAGTGTTGAAGGCTTCTATGCCTTTCATGGGGCTTCCCCCTCCCGTTTCTTTTTCCTCTCTCAGTTTCCATAAGAACTCCCAGGGAAACAGAGCCTTGGTTATGAAGAGCATCTTTTATATGCCGTGTCAAGCACTTTGCATTTAATGGGCAAATTGAATGGGCACCTTTATGACCCTCATTTCCCAGGTGAGAAAACGGAGGTTCCAAGAGTTTTCAATAATCTACGGAAATGAGTTATCTAAGCAGAGGAGCAGAATTTGGATCCAGGATTTCTAATTGTAAAAATCCATTTTTTAATCTGCTCTCATGATTAGATGACGCCAAAACATCACTTGACTTGATGAAGACCTTTTGGACCTTGAGATGGACTGGAGAGGGAGGAGGTAGAGAGATGGAATTGTGCCCAGCACTTCATTTTTGCATTTATCTTCATAACATTCTTATTCAATAGTTCACACATCCAAATTTCAGGATTTCTGCATGAAATACCTGCTCTTGTTGGGTTTTATATCATTGTTATCAGCCCCTGTCAATTCCTCCGTATCGCCCAATGTCCCCCCAGCACCCTCATTCCATCAATTTTCATTTTCACACTTCTGACCTGTCTGTTTCCACTTTTCCAATTGCTGTAACCAGGGTCAGTGTCTCTCTAGGGATGTGTGGTGTCTGACACCTAGAAGTTTCTCAACAAACATTCGTGGAGTAAACTAATTTGAATCCTGCCTTATAATCTAATCTACAGATCTTGGTGCTGCTCCTATTAAAGGCTCTGCAGAGGGCACGCCACTGGGGTCCACTGTGCTCCCTGAACCTCCGTTAAAGCGAAGCTCCCTTAAGTTAGAAATCCAACATTTTTATGTGCCCTCTTCTTTTTATTTTAAATATGTTTTTATTGATCGCAGAGAGGAAGGGAGAGGTAGAGAGAGAGAGAAACATCAGCGATGAGGGAGAATCACTGATCGTTTGCCTCCTGCACACCCCCAACCGAGGACTGAGCCTGCAACGTGGACATGTTCCCTGACCAGATATTGAACCGTGACTTCCAGGTTCATCGGTTAACTCCCCAGCACTGTGCCCTCTTCTGAGTGTATGTGTGACTGTGTGTTTGTGTATGTGAGAGTGTGTGTGTGTGTGTGTGTGTGTGTGGTCAAAGAATCTACACCTATAAAAGAGAAACATGCAAATTGGTGTCACTTGGCTACCCCCACCAGCCAATTGGATGAGTATGCAAATTAACCCAACAAAGATGGTGGTTAATTTGCATAAGCAGGCGTGGGGGCAAAGGCTGAAGGCTGAAAAGGCTTGACTTCTCTGCTGTGGCCGGAGTGAAGGCCTGGGTCCTGGCAGCCAGGGGAAGGGAAGGCCTATTGCACAAAACTCTTCATGCAACGGGCCTCTAGTTCATTATAAAGCAGAAGAAAGTGCTTCATGGCACTGGCCAGGTAGCTCAGTCGGTTAGAGTGTTGTCCTGACCTGCCAAGGTTGTGGAGTTGATCCCTGATGTGGTCACATACCAGAATCAACCAAGGAATGCATAAAGAAGGGGAAGAACAAACTTGATGTTTCTCTCTCTGTCACTTCCTCTCTCTTTAAACCAGTCAATCAATACAATTTTTAAAAAACACTGAAGCTAACCTTTTCTACCAGCAATAAACTCACATGTGTTGGAGCTTTGTTTATTGTATTGTGACCTGAGTGACTTTATTTGTTTGTTTGTTTTTTAATCCTCACCCAAGAATATTTTTTTCCATTGAATTTTTAGAGAAAGGGAGGAGAAGGTTGGAAGAGGTAGGGGAAAGAGATAGGGATAGAGATAGAGATAGAGATAGAAATAGAGATAGAGATAGAGACAGAGACAGAGACAGAGATAGAGATAGAGATAGAGAGAGAGATAGAGAGAGAGAGAGAGAGAGAGAGAGAGAGAGAGAGAGAGAGAGATATGGATGTGAGAGAGACACTTTGGTTGGTGGCCTCCTGCAGGTGCCCTGACAGGGGCCAGCAATGAATCTGCAATTGAGCTACATGCCCTTGAACGGGAATCAAACTTGTGACCCTTTGTTCCAAGGGCCAATGCTCTAATCACTGAGCCAAACCAGCCAGAGCTTCATGTTTTCAATCATTTTTTAATTTTTTCAATTACAATTGACATATAGTATTATATTCGTAAGTATATAGTGTCTAATCCTTAGGTTGTACACCTGAAACTGAGTTCTAGACTCTTCCTATCACCCTAAAAGCTTTCTTTTGTCCTTTCTCATCCAATCCCCTCCCACCCCATCCTGTCCCCAGGCAACCACTGACCTGCTCTTGCGCGCTTTTGTGTCTGGTTTCTTTTACTCGGCGTAATGTTTTTGTGGATTAGTTGTTTGTGTCTTTCTTTTTTTCTTTTTTTTTTTTCTTTTTTGTTAGTCCTCCCCAGAGGACTTTTTTATTGATTTTTTTCTTTTTTTAGAGAGAAAGAGAAAGAAATAGTGGAAAGGATGGAGAAAGATGAGGGAGAAAGGGAGAAAGAGAAAGAAACATGGTGTCGAGAGACACATCCATTAGTTGATATCCAGCAGGGATTGAACCTGCAACCCTGGTACTTGCCCTTAACCAGGAATCAAACCTGAAAGGGCAGACACTCTAACTGCACTGCCCGGGGCTGTTCATTTCTTCCCACTGCTGAGTTACTTACTCGGTGTTTTATCTGTTAAAACTACTTCTCGATATCACTTGGTTTCAGATCTCACCCCATAAAACTTTAAGTTTCAAATCCAGTTTAAGGGTTGTATTTATCTTATCGAAGACAGCCTCATGTCAATATCACATTATCAAATTAATCCTTAGCACAAAAATACGTAACTACTAAAGCGATATCTTCTTCAAGGTGAGGAGTTAGGATCTAACACAGTCTGAATTCTGAGCAACAATTGTTTTTTTCTTGATATACCAGCTTCTCTATCATTTTTAAAATTCTACAGAAATCTTGTGTACTGTACTAGGCTTCCTGTATATGAAAAGTACACAACTTGTCATCAATGCTTCTTAATATTCTGTAACCTGTTGGGCAAGAATTTTTTTCACAGCACTGATTTTTTTAAAGCTGTAAAGACACACATGTATATGCACATATATTAATCTTATCTCAGATGAGATACATTCTTTGGTTCCAATCATCTGAGTCAAAGGATCATTTTTGTACATCTGTGTCTGGCTGGTGGGGGGGGCGGGTGGAAATTGCTGGAAAAATAGACACTAAACCATTTTCAGTGCTAACATTCAGGGAGTAAAAATGTGATGAGAAGTTTGAAGAAATCCTTTTGTTTATAAGAAACTTTACTGCTCATAAGTTTCTGTATTGGCTGAAATTTTACTCTGAACATGTTTTGTTTGGGGAATAAAAAAAATGTTTTTTAAAAAATGATGTTCGTTGACCTAACCTGTTTGGCTCAGTGGATAGAGTGTCGGCCTGCAGACTGAAGGGTCCCAGGTTCGATTCTGGACAAGGGCATGTACCTTGGTTGCAGGCACAATCCCAGTAGGGGGTGTAGAGGAAGCAGCTGATCGATGTTTCTCTCTCATCGATGTTTCTAACTCTCTGTCTCTCTCCCTTCCTCTCTGTAAAAATCAATTTTAAAAAACATCATGTTCATTATAAAAAAACTTAGGGAAAATAAGACAGTTGAGTTGAACAAGAAAATTGCCATAGATATTTAAAACATTTACCTATGGGAACATATGTGTGGCTTGTTTACCATGGCATCCTTGTGGCCTCAGAACAGTGCCTAAGAACTAATAAGATCTAACAAATAGTGAATGAATAAGTGAATAATTATTATTAAATTTGAATTATAATGTAAATATGGTTTTGCTTATATAAATTGATATATTGTTAGCATTTTATTATAATAAAAATCTGAATTTTTAAATTGGTTTTATTAATTCTTTTAGAGACCTGGTGCATGAGATTTGTGCTGAGGGGGGGATGGGACCCTCAGCCTGTACCCACTCACAGCCCAGGACCCCTTGGGGGATGTCCGCCTGCTAGCTAAGGCCCGATCCTCAGGTGAATCAGGCCTAAACAGCAGTCAGATATCCCTCTCGCAGCCCAAGGCTCTTGCAGTCAGGGACTTCTCGCTCCTTACTGCCCACCTACAGCGGAAGAGGGAGAGGCTCCTGCCACCACTGCTACGCTGGCCAGCCGTGAGAAAAAAGACTTGTATCCAAAACAAACAAACTTCTCAAACTCAATCAAAAGGAAACAATCTACTTAGAAAGTTGGGAAAAGATCTAAACAGTTTACTTGAGATTCTCAGTTAGCAAATAAGTATACAAAAAGATACTCAACGTGACTTGTTATTAGGGAATCTATAATGAAATAAATTCCTTTCTAGCTCCATCTCACC
>PVJC01031037.1:0-20839 GCA_004026665.1 Murina feae
CTAGTTTACTATAAACACCTTCCCTGGGCAATCAATAAATAGCCATGCCATCAGTTTTAGTTTTGTCACCATATTCAGGGCTTTCCTCAAATGCCACTTCTCAGAGCTTTTCAGGACACCCAGCCAGACTGCCACTGCTGTTTCCCACCACTACCATTGAACCTGCCTGGTGTGTAGAATTCTTTATAATTGTACTGCTTTTATAATTGTACTGTTAGCTCAATGCAGGAGCTGCCCCTGGTGGTCAGTGCACTCCCACAGGGGGAGCTCTGCTCAGCCACAAGCCAGCACTCTGCCAGGAACACTCTAGAACAGACACCCCTGCATGTTTGTCCTTGTGTTTCTTAGTCGGTGCTCCTGCAACCTGAGCCTCCCTAGGAAGGCTGCAGCCTGGACTACTCTGCATCCTGGGCTGCAACAGTAAAGTCAAGGCCCACGTCTGTACTATCCTGCTCACTTGGGCTCTGCTCTCCCCCTGAAGCCAAGCAGTAGGTGCTCTCCAGAATTAGCAAGCAGAGAAGGCCAAGGGGAATTAGGAGAGCAGCATGTGGCCCAGAGAGAGGCACCGTGGGGATGAGTAAGGCCTGAGGGAGATTAAGTCACACAGCTGAGCACAGCTTTCCACCCCTGAAAAGGCACCCTGCAGCCCTTGCTCACAGAGCTGGGAGAATGGGAAACATCGGGACCTAAAATACCCCAGGGAAGAAAACCCCAAGCTGACTAAAAGCCATTCCACTGAGGGGAGGCAACAAAAATGGGATCGAAAGTGGGCAGATGGTGGGAGGAGCAGCAGGGCAGCGCCTGAGGGACCCAGCGGCTCCTTCCTTTCTGTACCTTTTTGTAGCATTTGCCTCCTGCAAAGGGTTAGCTCAAAAGGAAGACCTTCGGGTAGACTGTCACCTCCATTAAATTACTTTTATTCTGAGTTGCAGCCATTCCAATCCGACACATGAGGAGGAATTTTAGAATCAGCTGCTGTGGGTAATGAGCGTGTTGGTGTTGGTAGTTACGCATATTTTCTCTATTTGGTTTATTGGTATGTACATAGCCTCCTGCACGCGGCCTCGTTTCCTCTCCTTGCTGTTTGGTGGCACGATGCCCACAGCCACTTATAACCTACTAATGGAAGAAAGAACGTGAAAAGAACTGGGCTGTTCTGTCTACCCTGTAATTTGTCTGAATCTATTTTAAAATCTATTTTAGTAAAGATTGACTAATTGTTCTGGTGCCATGTAGCCACAACTTGGTAATTTGTAGTGTGCTTCCCTTATGCTTCTAAATAAAAATCTGTGAAGATTTTGGGGGAGTGCCCTGAAGTCTAATTCTTTGCTTCATGGGTATAGCGGTGTCATTCTGAGCAGTTTCCAAAGGCGGGAGTCCGGCTGCTGGCTGCCTGTGTGGGCTGGGGCAGCAGTTCACACACCCTGACCATTGGATTGAGAAAACTCTCCACTGGGCAGTGTCACCACTGGCCTCCACGTCACCACCATGAAACAGGCATCAAGAAGTTAAGTCATGCCAACCATGTCAGGGATTGAGTGTCGACCAATGGACCAGGTCACAGTTTGATTCCCAGTCAGGGCACATGCCCACGTTGTAGGCTTGCTACCCAGTGTGGGGCATGCAGCAGGCAGCTGATCAATGATTTTCTCTCATCATTGATGTTTCTATCTCTGTCTCTCCCCCTCCCTTCCTCTCTGAAATCAATAAAGATATATTTTTTAAAAAGAAAGAAAGAAAGTAAAATCAGAATCCTTAGAAGACACACCTTATCTTTGGACAAGAAGCAACGGAGGTAAAGTGGAGTTTATTCATAGCCACGTTTCTGGTTGGTGTCCAAACACAGCATAATCTGGACTGAGTAGCCACTGGCTGGGTGGTTCTGTGGTTTGGAAAGATTTCAGTTTCTCAAGTTCAGCTCTGTCCTTTGTAAAATCAAAATAACAGTAAAGACAGGAACAACACCTGTTTCCAGAGTTGCTGTTAGAGTCCAGCCAACTCAGGTACATGAAACTCTTTGTGAACTAAAACAAAACAAAACAAAAATAATAATTTTTAAAAACATGCAAAAAAAAACAATCAAAAACACTAACCAAATATCCATAGACAGGGTTGCTGTACATGTGTGAGGACACCCGTGAGCAGCTCCTGGACCCGTCAGCATGCAGTTCATGAACTCAGGGACTGAGCTGAGGGTCAGAAGAGGCTGTCCTCTCAGCCCTGCCCCTCCACCTCGCACAGAGGCTCTTGGGATTCACTCAACCTGGGGCTGTCACTGTAGGCTCTTCCCTTCCCAGAAAGTGCAGCTTAGCCTTTCCAACACAGCTCGGCACTCCCGGTCCCTCGCTTCCACATGAGGGCCTGGAGACCCTGGGGTTGACACGGCTGCGGAGAGGAAGGGTCATGAAGATACTCAGACTCTGCCCGGCAACATGCACAGCCTCCATTCAAATAAGAGATTTCAACTTCCAAGGGGCTGGCACATGTGCATCTCCACCTGATAGAGTTTTAAGAACCTGGTTATTATTTAACTGGAAAGGAGTGAAAGAGGAGACCAGATAGTATAGGCATGCCACTCGCACAGCTTTGCCAAAAAGCTGCATCTGGCACTCCAGGTCTATTTCTCACTGATCCATGGGGGAAGGGACTAGACAGAGGCAGGTAGGTCGCATGCCCAGTAAGGTCCGAGTGATGTGGGAAGCCAATTGCCCATCAGTTAGACCTGGAAATAGGTCATTGGCCAGAATGGGCATGGCCACTGTAAGTGCACAAAACCTGAATATTTCAACTTCTAAACAAAGAAGTGAGCTCTCTCGGCTCCCATGCCCATTCTCGTTGGGCCTCCTGTGGCAGGGGCTGCGCTCCCCTCTGCCCACATGGCACATGGCCTTGTTAGGCTCCCCAAAAGGACTAATAGACTCTAACCTGGCCTGGATGCTGTACCACACCCAGCTGCAACATGGGTTGGAAACTGGACACTGGCCCTCTTTCTGCCTCTACGGAACTCCCAGCTGCCCCTCTGCCTGGACTGGCTTGGGGGAAATGGGACATTGGAACCTGAGAGATGTAACTCTACACCAATGAAATCTTCTGCCACCTCATCCTCCATGGGGGCTTCTGAAAATTCCCATTTCAGCCACGCCCCAAGAAGCCCACAAACAGTGGAGGGTCCCCACTCATGTACCCCTCCACAGCACACCCAGGCAGCCCTCATCCACCCATGAGTCTCACCCATGAATTATGCATCTTTGAGGGCTGTTTAGTTCCTGTCTCTGACTGACATAAAGGGAGTAATTTTCATTTCCCTCTATTGTTGGGGAGACCATCTGGGAGGTGATGCTGCAGAGTAAAAGAATGTAAATTTGAGACACAACTCTGGGGGGGGGGGCTATGCTGTGTGATCCCAAACTCAGCAGTGCTTGTGACTCACCTGAGAAGGGGCAGTGCCCCCCGGTAGGAAAGGGCTGGTCCTCAAGGCCCCTGCCCTGCAGGACTGGGGGGACAGCTGCTGTGTAGATTGTGCGTCACCACTTCCATCACAGGGCCCCCCAGACAAGGTCCTTGCTTGTGGTTTGAGTGAGCCCATCGGACTTTGTTCATTTTCCCAACGAGACAAGAGAAGTCCTAGCAGGAAGCTTCCACCATTTCACTAAAGCACTGTTGCTGTCTGCACACTGATTGTTCTCAACCTGTGGGTCACGAGCCCTTTGGGGGTCGAACGACCCTTTCACAGGGGTCACCTAATACATCCTGCATATCAGATGTTTACATTACGATTCATAACAGTAGCAACATTACAGTTATAAGGTAGCAATGAAAATAATTTTATGGTTGGGGGTCACCACAACGTGAAGAACTGTATTAAAGGGTCGCGGCATTAGGAAGGTTGAGAACCACTGGATTGAAGGCTCAGGTGGGCATTTCATGTGCATTTTAATTAACAAAATAAGGGCATCATCGGCACCTGTGGGCTTCATCGGTCTATCTTCGTGTGAAGGCAGGGGAGACACAAGGGGCATTGCTGGGTGGTGCTGGTGGCCATGGCACCCACACGGATGTTAGGCTTATGCAGTGCACCCACCTGAGTGTTTGGTACCTTAGGTGATCGCCTGCCTCTAGCCAGCGTGCACTGCGGTGGTCCTGTATAGCTCCAGCTTGCACCAGGAGGGCACATGTTTAACAACCTGCTGCAGCTGACAAAAGCTGAAGTAAAATGGGACTCCCTCTCTATAAAATCATCACGGAGAGTGGCCCCGGGTGGGATGAATCGGCCTGCGTGTGCCGTATGCTGATGAGGAGAGAAAATGGGCCGGGGGGGCCCAGCACGCGGTATAACTAACTGGAACACAAGCATCCTCTGGCTGGGCAGGTAGGAGTGGAGCACGTTGACATGATTACCAGGTGAGCACCGACCGAAAGCAGCTCTGCCTCAAGCTGGCCTGGAGTGAGTGGGCTCTCGACTTCGTGTAGGAGAGATTTCACAACAGGAGTGCAGATGGTTTGAGGGTACATTTACCAAAGCTGGGGGCAGTGAGACGAGGGAAGGAATTAGGGGAGAAGAGACAGCAGGGGAGAGCCTCGGTGGGGCTCTGCTTGGGCTCTAGAAATGTTACAGGAAAGAACTGAACCAAGGCAGGGCTGCTTTAGCTCACTGGGAAGTCAGAGAAAGGGGGGCCTTGGAGACAGGGTCAGGGGGTGAGCCTGGGTCAGGCTTCAGCTGCCCACAGCTCCCTGGTTGCAAGTCTCATGGGGACCCTTAGAGTTTAGGAAGAAATCAAATGTTCGCGCCCGAGGAGGGGCATAGGGTAAAGTGACCAGATTTAAAGCAGTACGCCATTGACGGGGGTGGGGGGTGGGGTGGAGGGGGTATATTTTTTTTCTTTTCTTTTTTTATTATTACTTAAAATATTACAAAGAGTAATCAGGACTCTATTTTAAATCGCTGCGGGACGCGGGACAAACTGTTAGAAATCAGGACTGTCTGGTCACCTTAGATAGGGGCCACGCTGAGTCTTTGTCCTGAGGGCTTTCTTATCCCCCCCCCCTTTTTTTTTTCTGCAGGTGAGCATCTTTGGGGAGGGTTACAGCAGAACACTTCTCAGCTTTCCAGGTGCATTTTTAATATGCTAATGTATCAAAATGAGCATATGGGGAATTTTGGATTACTCTTTGGTCTGTTATACTGTTGTCCTTTTACCTTAGGTCTGTCTGACTTTAATGGGGTTTTTGTTATTTTGTCTCCGAGACTTCATCTGTCCTTGGGTTCAGCTGGCACAAATGGCATTCATTGGGTCTTTGTTCTCTATTTCCCAGGCTAGGGTGATTTAAGCTCTGTACTCTCTGCTTAGGGAGGACAGGTACAAGTCATTACTCTCAAGTGTCCTTGGTTGAGGAAGATAAGGTCTTGTGACTCACAAGCTGGCTGCAAGCTGCCCAAACTGTTTCGCTTTGTTTAATTTTCTTCTCTCCGTTTCTTCATTCCACTTGCCCAGGGATTTCCCTAGTTTCTTACAATCTTGCCACAATGTCACTGCCCTTCCGCATCCTCGAGCTCCGCTCCAGTGCGCCCTCTGCAGGGAGGTTTGATCAGTGGTGGAACTGTCCAAGCTGCTTTTTAAAATCACTGTCTCAGCCCTGGCCCTTGTTGGTTGGGCATAGTCCCTGCACCAGGAGGTTGCTGGTTCGATTCCAAGTCAGGGCACATGCCCAGGTTGCAGGCTCGATCCCCAGTAGGGGGTATGCAGGAGGCAGCCATCCATGTTGCGCTCTCACAGCAATGTTTCTCTCTCTCCCTCTCTCCCCTTCCTCTCTCTAAAAAATCAATAAGCTAGTCTTTTAAAAAAATGAATAAGTAAAATAGATAAATAGATAAAAATCCCCCTGTGTCATAATAAAGAGTGGAATTCACAGAATGTGTCCTTCTGAGAGTACCCAATTCTACCTTCTGTAGAGTAGACCTTTACCCGCCCCCCCCCCCCCCCCACTGCCCAGTCCTCGTCCCAAAGATCTGTGAGTAATCGACTCCTATAGGGTTTTGTCATCTGTGGAATGACCCAAAACCCTGTGCCTGGAATTTTTCTCTTCCTGTTCTTGGTAAGAGTTCCCTCGGCTGGGCACTTCCTTTTGAGGGGAGGTACTTGCAGGCAGTAACAACAACGGTGACCTTCCCGGGGGCCAGCCTCCACCTCCAGATTCAGAGGACATCACAGGGTGGCTCCTTCATTAACCCTCTTCATCCCCCCTTTCTCTCTTGCAGAGCAACTACTCCAGTGATACAGAGAGCGAGGACAACTTCCTCATGATGCCTCCCCGGGACCACCTGGGTCTCAGCGTCTTCTCCATGCTCTGCTGCTTCTGGCCTTTGGGCATTGCAGCCTTCTACCTGTCCCACGAGGTAAGGCCACACACACACACAGCACACCCCGCAGTAAGGAGGAGAGTCAGGAAAGACCTTCTACTCATGCCACCAGAGGACTCTTGACTTTATGGCTGGAGAACACGCCTGGGTAAGTCGGGGTGCCACAGGGAGCTCAGGGGTCAGGGCCGCCTCACCTCAATAGTCGTCCTGGGACTGCCCCCATGGCTCCCCAAGGTAAGGTGGGCAGTCTTCCGGGAAAGAACCGAATAACGGGAACACGTGTCCCCTGGGGAAAAGCAGATAGGCTGGGGAGCTTGGCCTTCACGCGGGCACCTGGGCCTTGGCAGTGGCATTGACCCAGTGCCGGACAGCACTGTGCCCAGCGTGAGGACATCTAACTCACTGAGAAGGGACTCAAAGGGGGTGCGTTTTCTTTGTGAAAGGCTCATTCAATGAAATAGATTCTAGTTTCACAGCTGCCTGTGTGTCCTCACCGCCAGTCAGTGTTCTGCCAGCAGAAACGGTGTATCTCGGTGGGTGGCCAGTGTGAGGGCTTCGGGAGGGTTTGGTGTCTCTATCCCTCCTTCATGGCAGAGCATTTTCCTTGCTGTGCCTTCATGGACCCCAGGCTTTCAAAGATTTCCTCTAGCAAATGAAAAGCATTCTTTCAAAAATAACCTACCTCCCCATTTTTATTAATCTAAGGAAGACATTTATACTTGTCCATTGAAGCATGAGGTTCCGGCAAGAACACCATCCCTGCCCAGCAGAGAGGAAGGCAGCTGCTGGGCTGCCCGGGGAGAGCGTGATGCTGCCGTCCTGGCTCCTGGGATGCCCCTCAGCCCGGGGCTTCCCTCTCCAGCTGTGAGGTTCTGGGACTGAGGCGGCAAACGCTGATCTGACCGGTCTTTTGTTTGAAATATTTATTTCTCTTGGCTTAAAACCAGATTCCTCGGCCAAGCCCAGCAGTGGCCTCTCACTGCTTCTTGCTGGTTTCAGTGTTGATTTGGTTTTGTTTGGCTTCTGACGGGAGTCCCGTTATGCCCTTTATTTCACCCCTGACCCTGCCTTCCTAACACCACGCAGGGGCCGATGGTGAGCTGACAGGTGGTGATACCCCTGAGGGCATGCACTGCTTAGCAGGGGCACTCAGAGGCCCTTCAGGGCAGATGCCAAGGAGCTGAGGGAAAGGTGGGTCTCTGCTCAGGGCTACCCTGTGGTCCTGGTTCTGGAGGGGAGTGGGTGGGGAGGGTGATGGGAAAGTCCTGCACGGCTGAGGTGGGGCTGGGCAGTTGCTCTACGTCCATCGATGGCCTGGGGGGTGGACCGGAACATCTCCTGTGTGAGTTTGTCCAAGAATGCCGCAGGCCGCGCTGCTTTGGAGGCACAAGAATTGGCTGGAAAGCAAGACTGCCAGGTTTGGTAGGGGCCTGGGCGGCTCTGGGTGGAGCAAGGCTCAGATGTACCTAGACTCCAAGGAGAAAATGTAGGTACTGTGTATGCTGAGGACTGGGACACAGGCTGGGGCCTGGATAGATATGCTTCGTGTGCAGAACCTGCTGGCAGAAGATCCCAGAGGAGGAGAGCTTACCCGCTTCTGTGTACACTGCACCCCAACCTGGGTTACGGTGCTGCAGTGACAAGAGCAGCTTCACTACGAAGGGAAGGTCAGGATGGAGCCAAGAGAAATGGCTTCTCAACACACTGTGGGACTTCTGGCTTTTCCCGCGAACTGAACATGGGATGTCAGCCCTCTGTCCCGCATCCCAGTCCTGCCACGTGGTGAGGTTAACGGAGCAGGTCACTGCCAGCCCCCCGGGGAAAGCCTTGACCTAGCCCCCTGCAGGAGGTGCCGTCCACAGTAGAGCTCTGGTTGCCAATTTTTAGAGTGGGATTGACTTTCTTACCTTGGATTCTACTGGGACAGCTGTTACCTGTTCCAGGAGGTGCAAGTGGACATGCATAAACGCATCTGAAGGCACCAGGGGGAGGGAGCCCTGGGGAAATAGGGAGGGCACAGGACAGGTTGCCCTGAGGCCGGACAGGGAGGCTGTCCCTTGTCTTGGCTGCTCCCCGTGTCCTGGTGAAACCCTGTCTCCAGAGCAGGGCAGGTTGCGCATAGTACACACTTTTTGTCTAAAAGAGTGTACTTTTAACCCCAAAACCACAGTTCCAGAGACAAGCATTTAGAGCAGTGGTTCTCAACCTTCTGGCCCTTTAAATACAGTTTCTCATGTGGTGACCCAACCACAAAATTATTTTCGTTGCTACTTCATAACTGTAATGTTGCTACTGTTATGAATCGTAATGTAAATATCTGATATGCAGGATGGTCTTAGGCGACCCCTGAAAGGGTTGTTCGACCGCCAAAGGGGTCGCGACCCACAGGTTGAGAACCACAGATTTAGAGTCTCTTTCTCAGAAAGTAATTTTATTCTTCACATTGTAGAAACCTCTTCACATTGGGTCTGGCCAGTCATGACATTTCATACCTCTGGTGAGAAAGAGGATTCCACTTATTTGTTCAACAGTGAGCATGAAACGCCATCTCCCTGGAGGCCTCTGGTCATCTTTCTCCGAGGGGAAGGCGAGGGTCTGGGAGTCTAGGGCTTGCTTCACGGTGGGGATAAGAAGAGGTCCAGGCTTTCAGTCCATTTCATTGTGCTTTGAGGATGGAGTTCCCATTAGTGGGACCAAAGCAGAGAAGAAATCTCTGGAGGTGGGTGCCCGCTATGGGGTCTGTATCCAGATTTGTCCACCTGGGAACAGCCAGGCTGACTAGGCCTCTGCAGCTCTCTCCCCATCACCGTCCATGTGCGTGGTTCTGGGCTTGGCTGCAGACCAGGGGCGGCCTCCCCCGACACACAGGTTTTAGCACAGCCACAAAGCTGTGGGCGAGCTGTTTGTGCTTCTCCAGCCTGCCTGCAGGCACACCACCTTCCATAGGCATTCAAGGGAAGCACGCAGCTGCCAGAGGGAGAGTGTGCATCTGCAAAGAACAGACGCTCTGAGAGCCATTACACCACATTAATCAGTGCTTTCTCGGGCAAGGCCGTCTGGGAGTTCTGGAGAGAGGAGGGCACCGGAGAGAGGAGAACCCAGAGCCATCGCTACAGGGTCCTTTGCAATTGCCACCAATTCCTCCTGCTGCCCAGAGGTGCTGGGGGCTGGAGTGGTGACATCAGAATAGAGCAAACGGAATACTGATGAAGCCAGAGCTCCCCTCGTTCCAACGCTGTTCACAAGGAACTCTTTGACACCAGGGTGAAGGCAGTTCTTCTTCATTTATCACAGATCCTGTTTCACTGTGTCACTGACCATGAGATGGTGTTTGCACTTTGTTAAATAACCACTCAGTGAGGTCAAAGGAACGTGCAGGGCCATTTTAGAAAAACAAAGCCAGTATCTCAGTGGTTGGATGGCGGGAGGTAGTGGTGAGACAATTACACAGGCTCCCTGGACTCACAAAATGCAGGGTGGTTTTTGTTCTGTCCTATTTCACCTGGGCCCGGATCGGTAGGCAACTTCTTCACGCCTCAGGTTCTTGGTCCATAAAGTGGTGTTAAAATAACCTGTGACATGGAGCTCACCAGGTGTTTGGGAGGTGAAGTTAGGGAGGAAGTCCCCACAGGTGCCAGGGAAAGCGGCAGGTGCTGAGCAATCCACATGTGGGGCCCTGGATGAAGAGACTCCTGGGAAAATACGACTTAGGGTCTTTTCTCCAAGACTTTATAATTGAGAAAGGTGTCGTAGTAGTAATGGAAGCGATAAAAGTACTTGTAAAAGGGGAAAGATGTTGGTCCACTAAGTGTTGGTCCCATGTTAAATACTTTGCGCCTGCTACTCAGGGTGTGGTCCTGACCAACAGCGTCGCAGCCCTCACACAGTTAGAAACGCACGTGGTGTGGCCCCACCACAGACCCACTCAATCAGACGCTCACATGCCTCTGGAGTGGTTCCAGGAACCTGCATTTGAACAAGCCCTCCTCCTGGTCCTGATGCTGCTTCAGTTTAAGTAGCTGTTGCCCATGCATCATCGCATAACACACCTGTGATGTGGCACTGCCATGGTATTCTTTGGCCTTGTAACCAAGGTTCAGTGAGTGGAAGGCAGGCCTGAGCTGGCTGGCAAGGGGCTGGGGCTGCCAGGATGCCTGGCTCAGAGCCATCCCTGGAAGAGGCAGCTGTCTGGGCCTGACTGTGATGAAAGACTCAGCATGGAGGCCTGTGGAGGGAGGTGAGTGTAGCCTTTGTCCCAGACATCATTTTACGCAAACAGTGTTAACCGATCCAGCTCCCAATGCATGCAAGCTTCCTAAACCACTTTATGAAGAGGAAAGTGTTGTGTACAGTTTGGGTAGGACCTAGGAATGGATGCTTCTGAATGATGTGGAGGATAGAACTAAATCCACAATTTGCTGAGCAACTTCTGTGAGTTAATTAATATGCACACTTATTTAATCTTTGCAGTGAGTCTGAAAGGTGGGAAATTATTATCCCCATTTTATGGATGAAGAAACTGGGTTCAAGGGATTAAATAATTTATAAAAATTAGACAGGTAGTGAGTATTGGCACTTGATGCAAATGGAGATATTTCTGTACCTTAATATGACATTTTCTGCAGTAAAACTTTGACCTTCTTATCTGTCTGAAAACAAAAATAGAAGCACAGTACTGGCTTCTAGATCCAGTCCCCCACTCTGCTTGGAGGGTGGTGCAGTGAGGAAGAGAATGCTGTTCTAAACAGGGCTCCTTACTCCCACGTGGCAGGTGCCAGCTGGAGACCCTTCCCGTGAGGCCTTGGGTCTGGAAATGGGCAGGGGGCAGGCCAGACGGTAACATGCCCAGTACCTGGTGCAGGTGGCTTCTACATTTGAGCATTTTATTTCTTAAAACATTTCTTTCCTTTGCTAACTGCAACATTATAACAATAATTAAATGAAGAAAGGCTATTAAAAATCAGATTATGAATTTTATGAATGGCACCAACAAAGGGAATTGAATAAATTAGGGAAGAAAGAATCTCTTTAAAACCTAGAAAAACGAGAGTCCAACCCAGCCAGGAACTATGTCCTTGAATTCCATTCATTCATCCAGCATTTACTTAGCGCCTACTCTGCATCAGGCCTTGTTCTGAGTGTGGGGATATAGCAGTGAATGAAACAGAATCCCAGCTTCACAGAGCTGACGTTCTAGTGCTGAGAGGCAGGGAACAAACAAAAGTAAATCATAGAGGGCCTAACAGTGATAAGTTATAAAGGAGAAGAAATGCATATGGGGTATACATCTTTTAAAAGGGTGATCATGAGGTGGGATCTTTGTATTACAAAGCCACTGTTCTTAAAACAGCCTGGTACTGGCACAAACAGACATATAGATCAGTGGAATAGAATAGAGGACCCAGAAATTGACCCAAACCACTATGCCCAATTAATATTCAACAAAGGAGGCATGAACACACAATGGAGTCAAGACAGTCTCTTCAATAAATGGTGTTGGGAAAATTGGACAGATATATGCAAAAAAAATGAAACTAGACCGCCAACTTATACCATACACAAAAAATAAACTCAAAATGGATAAAGGACTTAAACATAAGATGGGAAACCCTAAAAATACTAGAGGAATCCACAGGTAGCAAAATCTCAGACATATGCTGAAGCAATTTCTTCACTGATACTGCTCTTAGGGCAATGGAAACTAAAGAGAAAATAAACAAATGGGACTACATCAAAATAAAAAGCTTTTGCACAGCAAAAGAAACCATAAACAAAACAGCAAGAAAGCCCACTGCATGGGAGAACATATTTGTCAATATCACCAGTAAGGGTTTAATCTCCAACATTTACAGGGAATTCATACAACTTAACAAAAGGAAGATAAACAATCCAATCAAAAAATGGGCAACGGACCTAAATAGATACTTTTTGAAAGAAGGCAGAAGGAAGGCCAAAAGACATATGCTCAAAGTCACTAATTATCAGAGAGATGCAAATCCAAACAAAAATGTGGTATCATCTCACACCTGTCAGAATGGCTATCATCAACAAATCAACAAATGACAAGTGCTAGAGAGGATGCAGAGAAAAAGGAACCCTTTTGCACTGCTGGTGGGAATGCAGACTGGTGCAGCCACTGTGGAGAACAGTATGGAGTTTCCTCAAAAAACTAAAAATGGAACTCCCATTTGACCCTGTGATCCCACTTCTAGGAATATATTTCAAGAAGCTAGAAACACCAATCTGAAAGGATATATGCACTCCTATGTTCACAGCAGCATAATTCACCATAGCTAAGATTTGGAAATAGCCTAAGTGCCCATCAATAGATGAGTAGATTAAAAAACTGGTACATCTACACAATGGAATATTATGCTGTGGTAAAGAAGAAGGAATTCTTACCATTTGCAACAGCATGAATGGATTAAGTGAAATAAGCCAGTCAGGGAAAGATAAATATCACATGATCTCACTCATTTATGGAATATAATGCACAACATAAACTGATGAACAAAAACAGATCCAGAGACAAAGAAGCACCAATCAGATTGTCAAACCTCAGAAGGAAGGTAGGGGAAGGTAGGGTTAAGGGGGAGAGATCAACCAAAGGAGTTGTATGCATGCATATAAGCCTAACCAATGGACACAGACAACAGGGGGCTGAGGGCATAGGTGGGGGGTTGGGTTGGGGGTGGGGGTAAGGGGTGGATGAGGTCCCATATGTAATAACAAAAAATATATATAAAAAAATAAAATAAAAATAATTTTTAAAAAGGGTGATCATGGAATGGCTTTCTTAGAGGATAGCATCCTATATAATAAAAGGCCAGGAACCGTAAGTGTAATGACTGGAATGACCACTAGACCAGTTGCCATGAGGTCCATTGACCACTTCTCAGCCCCTTTCCTCCCCTAGCTCCCCCAACCTCTCACCCCACCTACAGGCAAACTCGAAAACCACAGGAAAGCAGGTGGGTGGCAGTGGGGTGGGGCTGGGGACTGGCAAGTGGGCAGAACAACTGACCTCTTGCTCCCTCCCCTGGGCTCACAGGCTCCGATGGATCAGCGATGGTGAACATGGGAACTAGGGTGGGTGGTGGGAGGACCAGGCTGGCTATCAGGCCATTGGGATCCCCAGCTCATCCCCGGCTGCTCAGGGGCTCAGGCTGGCAGGAAAACAGGCACTGGTGACTTCACCTCTATGCGCATGTGCTGGACCGGCCGCTGATGGAACGTGCTGCCTGCTCAGGGCCACTCACGTGGGTGTTGCCACTTCTGCTGCTGCTGCTGCTGCTGCTGCTGCTACCGCTGCTGCTGGAGCTTGCAGCATTGATGGAAGCTGCAGGGTGTGCCCAAAACCTACCCTCCCCTGCAGTGGAGGAGATGTTGAGCCTGGGGCCTGGCAAGCAGGCAGAAGAAGGCCCTGGTCACAGGCTAGGTCTAGGGACCCTACCTGCACAATTTCGTGCACTGAGCCTCTAGCTTCACAATAAAACTATAGGCTGAGCCATGAGGATCTCTTGAGGAGGAGCTTTTCAGGCAGAGGAACAGTTAGTGCAAAAG
Organism: Murina feae; assembly: GCA_004026665.1. NCBI lineage: Eukaryota > Metazoa > Chordata > Mammalia > Chiroptera > Vespertilionidae > Murina > Murina feae. The sequence goes on from PVJC01031037.1 coordinate 13,922, forward strand.
CCCTGAGGTAGGAACATGCCAGGTGTGTTTGAGAATGACGTGGGGGCCCTATGGCTGAGGCAGGTGCCCTTTGGGTGTGGAAATAGGGAGTGAGGCAAAAGATATAACAAGACTGGGGAGCAGACCCCACAAGGCCTTTTAGGCTGTAACATTGGTTTGGGCCTTTTCTTTGGGGTGAGATGTCATGGGTTGTTCGAGTAGGGGACAGACACCATCAGCACCCTCTCGGGGGAAACAGGGTCCCCATGCTAGAGGCTGGTGTGACCATCCAGAAGAGGCAGCAGTGGTCTGGACTGCAGTCCTGCTGGGGATTTAGTGAACAGTGGGGGACAGGATGGACTGCAGAAGGATAGCCACGAGATCTCTGTTATGGGTGCGAACAGAGGAGAGAACAGGACGACTAGAAGATGGGGTCTCCACTGGCCAGGGGTGTAGGTGCCAAAGGAGCAGGTGGAGCTGGGCTTTGATCCTTTTCCTCTGGAAGGTTCGAAATACCTGCGAGTATATAAGTAGAGGCACCCGCAGGCAGGGTGTGAGCATTTTAGGAGTCCAGAAGAAATCCAGGCTGAGGATAGGACCAGGTCTGAGCATTAAGCTCTCAGCAATGAGGCCAGTGGCAACATGGACAAGCGCAGTCTTGGGGGGCTGGAAGTAAAGCCCAGGGCTGTGGACTCAAGAGAAATCAGCAGGAAAAGATCCAGGCAACACCATGTCCTGCTGCTGGGAGCTAGAACAGGGCACTGGGCAGGGTACACAAGAGGGATTTCTGGGTGCTGGCTACGTACTTGCCACCATACTCATAAGTGAACTAGTTTTCACTTGCTGAGCTTTACACTTACGACTTGTGCACTTTTCTGTAGGTATGTTATACTTTTGTACGTTTTTTTGAAACATGTGAAATGACCAATTGGGTATGGTACATCGAGTTATCTCTTTTGAAGAATTTTGTTGTAAACAGAGAGAATTGTGTTGTCACTAACAGGAAAAGTGATGTCAAGAGCAGTTCTTTAAGTGGGAGAAATTGTGGCATATTTTTATGCTCATGAACATAATCCAACAAAGAGGGAAAATTGATGTTGCCAAGGGGGAGGGGGAAAACTGGTGAAAGACAGTGTTTGGAGGGATGTTCTTGAGCCGATGGGTGGAGTGAGACGTGGAGCTTGTGAGTTCATGCAGAGTGGCGGGAGGTGGGTGACAGCCTCCAGAAAGCTGGGCTGGAGGAGCAGGTGTCGAAATGTGGGGAGGAAAGGTGAGTGACAAGGCTGCACCAGGGACTCAGAGGGAGCATGGCAGGACTGTGGCCCCTGGTAGAGGTGAAGGGCCTTGACAGCCTGGTCCTCACCAGGGGCTCCTTTGCCACATTTTTTAGTGCACATGCAGCTGGAGCGAGGGCAGAGCAGAAATGCACCAGAGCTGCCCACATGCCCGAGGAAGACCACAAGCATGAGATGCAGGAACTCAGCGAAGTGGGCAAAGGACTGGTTATGATGCCAGCCATGACATCAGAGTAAAGCGGGAAGGGAGGGGGTGAGGACAGTGAGGTGCTGATAATAAGCCCGATGTGCACCGAGCATTTGCTGTTCCAGGCACCGTGTTGGCCATGGGTATGCACCTCCCCGCACTCACACTGCAGCAGCCTGAGGGCAGGGCTCCTCTCCACACTTGCAGGTAAGGAATGGGCCCTGAGAAGTCAACAAGCCAGTCCCAGGTCACATTCCTGGAGATAGAACCTAGATCCCCACGGCCCAGCATCATTGCCCACTTATGGGTTGGTGTTCAATGAATGAAGTACGTGGTGACAGCTTCTACCCAAATAGTGTTCAAGGAAACCATAGGTCTCATTTAGACTTACAAATCCCCAAATAGGGAAGAAACATATTAAGTCCAGAGTCCTTTCCCTTTTTTTGCAGTGAGATAAGAACCTTGACCACAGCCCCCAGGGATCTGTCTATCCTTCCCGCTTGTGACTCCATTAGGGCTGTATACTCTTAAATCATGGAGGAGAAACAGGCAATCCTGATGAATGATATGAACGAATATTACTATTTCTCCTTAATTTGTCTTTCTCCAGCAGAGTAGATATGTAAGTCAAGTTCATTGCAGGCTGTGTCTTTTCTTCTCTCAATAAGCAGCTCTGCAAATTCTTTGAAGGTGGAGGGAAAAAATTATGGGATTAGGGGTGTGAAACCTGTCACTCAGTAAGCCCTGGTAAAGCACATGAGGGACACCATCGCTGTTCCAAAGGGAAGTAAATGTTTGCCTCCTGAATCTTCACTCCAGATAGTAATACCAATCGCTTATGGCTGGCTCCTGGGATTCTTCTCAGTGCTTTCAGTCCATTTCTCAGAGAGAACCCAAACTTGAATAATCACTGTCAAGACGTGTGCATCTCAAGAAGAGTGAGGACCTGGTTTCTGTTAGCCTACCCAGGAAAGCTGTTTGTTGGAATTCTTTTTCACAGCTGGCTCTTGAGCCACCATGCTGTTGGTGTTACCAAAATAAAAAACCAATAAGGCCATGAGGACTTAGAAGATTTCCTCCATATTTCAGTTTCTACTATCAAAAGAACATGTTTACTTGCCCATAGACGAATGTGAGCTTGGTAAGATGATAGGAAAATAGAGAAGAGGGAACTGTTGAGGACTTCTGCTCATTGCCTAGACTTCTGACCTCCTGCAACTGAAATAAGTGAGATGTTTTATGTTTATTTGTGTGTGTTTGTATGTGTGTGTGTTTAATTTGCCAAGAGCTCTTCAAAGAGATGCTTAAATGTGGCATTTTCTTCATGCCATTTGCTTTTTGACACTCCCCACACATGTGTTTTACCTACATGTGTCATTTCTGGGTCCTTGCACTACCTGCCCCTTCCCCTCACAGTCAGAATGGTCCAGCAGTCACCTTCTGGATAGGTGACTTTCTGGGCCCTTGCCCTGCCCTCCAGCCTCACTCAGGAGATTCAGTGGCCATCAGCGGGACATCTTATTTACATGTTTTGTCTCTATGCAAACCACACCATGGTGTCACTTGTTGCCCACAAGTGTTGCAGCCTGTGCAGGGTGCGAAGGGACAGCAGCCCTTGTTTCTGGGGTGCAGAGAGCTTCAGGGTGCCACAGAGGGGTACATGCAGTCTCGTGTGTGCTGGAGGCAATGGGATCATTTCCTCCATGGGGGATCAGGAGAAAGATTGCCCCTGAATTTCTCCCTGCATCCTTTCTTACCCTAGCCCATCACCCAAGGCCTTCTCACAGCCTTCTCCCAGAATGCATTTGGAGCCATACTTCCCAGGAGACAGATGATGGATGTGATGTCCACTGTGTGTCTGTCTGCACATAAACATGCAGGTGAGGGGAAGAAATCATGTGCGCAGTAGGGATTATGGCTCTGTGTTGTGGGAAACATGTGCTTCTCCTTGTTCCTGTCCTAATATTTCAGGACATAGTTTACCTCTTTAGGGACAATCTCATTCCATTTTATGTCTGTTTCAGAAAGAGCTGCAGTTATTACAGAGTGTAGTGTTTTTTCCATGGTATCGATTTTGGCTTATTCTCCACAGGATGCGGACACTGGGGGAGGGGAGTGCTCTTAACAGAGTGACTGAGGGAGGGCTGGCCCATCCAGCCTGGATGAAGGCCGCTGCTTCTCCTAGGGACCCTGAGAGACACCAAACCCCACAGTGGGGTGGCCCATGAGCACTAAGCAAAAATGCCTGCCATCCTCCTGGCCTTGCCCCAGGCCCCCCAGCATTCAGACCCTGCAGCAAGCTAGGGTGCTAATGCTTTATTTGGAGGTAAAATCCTAAGCCCACAAAAGTGAAGGCATATGGAAACAAGGTAGGGAAGGAAGAAGAGAAAAACAAGCAGGAGCCTTATCAGGCTGGTCAACACTTCCCCGTGGAGGGAGCTGGCGGCTCACCATGCGGACCTCTTGGAGCAGTGGAGGGATTCTGGAGAGGGGGTTCTTTGTCCAGTCCCCACAGCCCCCTGCGTCCCACCCCCACCCCTCTAAATAGAGTGGCATGGCCTCCCTGGGTTTGTCAGGAAGGAGAGGCCTGGGGCAGAGTGGGCAGGGATGAGCCTGTGAGGCTTTGAGGCTTAATGACTCAGAGGCACAGAAGATGTGTCTGATGTCCCTCCTCCTGGAGGCAAAAGGCTGGACTAGAGTTTCCTGGGCATCCAACAACCTGAGGCAGCCCCTCGGTCTCCCTAGTGAGCCCCCCTCCTCTGAGGATGCTGGACGGTTGAAAATGTAGCATGTAGCAGACTGGCTTGGCTCAGTGGTTGAACTTCGACCTATGAACTAGGAGGTCATGGTTTCATTCCTGGTCAGGGCGCATGCCTGGGTTGCAGGCTTGATCCTCAGTGAGGAGAGTGCAGGAGGCAGCCCATCAATGATTCTGTCTCATCATTAATGTTTCTGTCCCTCTCTCCCTCTCCCTTCCTCTCTGAAATCAATAAATATAAAGATATAGATATATTTAAAAAGAAAGTTTAGCATGTAGACTCATTCTGCTCTGGACTCCGCCTGACAGCAAAACTAAACCAGTTGGTATAATAAGCTGACATTCAGCATTTTTTCAAAATTCAAACTGTGTCAACCATACTGGACCCTGCATTGGAGAGGGTGATCCTTCCCAGGACAGCCGTGTTTGGACTGCTGAGAGCCATGGTGTCCTGCTGGGCAAGGGCAGTGCCCCCACCTCAGGCCTCTGGCCAACAGTCCTGCAGGAGATTGGGTGAAGCCCCTCCACGCTTCCATGGAACTAGAATGTTGCGATGAATGTTTCTATGAATATGTACCAGTGCTTTGCATGCACCTAATTATCACAGCAGCCTGTTAAATGTGGTCCTAAATTATCACCATTTTACACATGAAAAAGGCTTATAGAGCCTGTTCAGGTCAGGGTCTGTGCTATCCTTTAAATACACCCAGAGCCACTTTTTCAGGACAGGGTTACAGTCAATTTTATTTCATTTTCACAAGGACCCCTGAAGGAGAGGCAGGCTCTACAGACCCAGCAAGTGGGGAAGCTTCTGCAGAATCACACAGCAGGTTAACTGCACACGGCATGCCCATGGTGGGCAGGGCCGAAAGGAAACACGGAGATGCTGAGAGAATCTCCTGGTGGGTGTTGGATGTTTGGCTCTTAGAGAGTCCAGTTCAGTTTATTCACGTCACATTCTTTTTTTTCAGTTCAATGCTACTTGGTTTTGATTTACTGCTTTTCCATGGAAAAATTGTTTTCAGTTATTTCCCACTTCTCCTTCGAACAAAGACAGTTTTGTGGCTTCAAAAATTACCCCATGGCATCTAACTGTTAGAAAAAGTAGTTGAGTATTTTCTTTTTATGTCTTCATTTGAAAAAAATGTTGACCTCTCCAGGTATGAGATATGCTATTGTATATTTCTTAAATTTAGAAAAAAGGAAAAGGGACTGAAAGAAAATCACCCCAAATCTGGGTTTTCTTCTCCTTTCCACATGTGTTTTTGTGTGTGTTTGCTTGTTTGTTTGAACACCATTAATGTAAAGATGACTTTCAGACCTATCATAGTTTGAAAATTTGTGTTGCTTGACAAACTGAGAGCACAGAGCCAAGTAACCATCATCCAAGACAAGAAATAGAATAGCCCCAGGTTCTCAAACTCCACCCTTCCTTGCTCCCTCCTGATGACAACCCATGTCCCCGCCATTACACACTGTAATGGCTTCTATAGGACTTACTTCCTTTCATATCTTTATTATTTTACCCCCTAAATTTGCATCCCTAAGCCTTCATTTAAAAAAAATATTTTCTTACTGCACTTATAAACACTGTTGAATATAAGTGACATCCTTATCTTGTCTTGGGTTTCTAGGTGAAAATGTCCAACTTTCATTGTTAAGTAGTATATTTAGTTCCCTTTTTAATTTTATCATGAATGAATGTCAAATTTATCAAAAGCTTTTTGTGCAAATGAAAATAATTATGAGTATTTCCCTTTAATCTATAATCTAAACTAATAAAAGCTGCAGTTATTACAGAGTATAATTAACCATTTCTCTGGGATGCCCAACAGCCAATCAGAGTGGCTGTATGCAAATTAACCCAGCCAACATGGCAGCCGCCACTCACGGAGTAAACGGCAGCATCCGTTGCAGCAGGAGCGAAAGTGAAACTGCCTGCACGCTGGCTCCTTAGCCTTGACGGAAAGCAAAACACACATTTGCAACATAATAACAATCATAGAAGCCTTGGAGCTGAAGCCGGGCCTGAGTCTAAGAGTAACAACATTGTTTCATTATAGAAGCCGCGAGGTGAGGCAGAGAGGAGGCTTCGTTTACTAGGAGGCCTCGCCTTAAAGGAACAGCATCAATTATAGAAGATAAACAAACCCCAGGCCTTAAGGAACAGTATCAATTATAAAAGATAAACTCCAGAAACCTGCGTCCAGCCAACCTTGCTGGGACATTGGGTCAATGGAAGCTGTGGGCAGCCTTAAAACCTGAAAGCGCCAATCAGCCCATGACCCATGCTGGCCACAACCCAATGGAGTGAGGGACGTTCCTGGGGGGTTTGGCCAGCCTGCACAGAGCCATTAGCCCCTCACCCAGGCTGGTCAGGCAGGCCAGCAGGTGGACATCCCCAGAGGGGTCCCAGACTGTGAGAGGGCACAGGCCAGGCTGAGGGACCTCCCAAGTACACAGAGCGGCTGCAGGGAGGAACAGCGCAGGACCCAGGACCGGTGAGTGGGAAACAGGCGGCAGGGTTGGAGGGCACCGGAAAGCAGGTAAGAGGCGGCAGGGAGTCGGCGGGCTGCTTGGTGGGCTTCCCAGGCCCTTTGCAGGGCATCAGGGAGTGGGTAAGAGGTGGCAGGGGATCGGCGGCCTGCTTGGTGGACTTCCCAGGCCCTTTGCGGGGCATCGGGGAGCAGGTAAGAGGT
>PVJC01031038.1:0-20836 GCA_004026665.1 Murina feae
AGAGGCGGCAGGGGGTCGGCAGCCTGCTTGGTGGGCTTCCCAGGCCCCTTGGAGGGGCATCGGGGAGCGGGAAAGCAAGGTGGCGAGCTGGGGAGTGGAAAAGAGGCAGCGGGGCGGTCTCGGCCTGCTTGGCAGCTGCCCAGACCCCTTGGCGGCACCGGGAAGTGGGAAAGGAAGGCAGCAGGGGACCGGTGAGTGGGAAAGAGTCGGTGGCCTGCTTGGCGGCTCCCCAGGCCCTTTGGGGGCCATTGGGGAGCGGGAAAGCAAGCTCTTGGGGGCTGGGGTCCTGCTTGGCGGCTCCCCAGACCCCTTCCGGGGATCAAGGAGCAGGAAAAGGCTGGCCTGACCACAAGGCAGGGTTTTCCCTGCTTTCTGGTGGCTGGAGGAGATGGGCAGTAGGCAAGCTTGGGAGGCAGGCAGCACCCAGCCCTGGCCACAGCTCAAAAAAGAGAACAACATGAAGGGGAGGGCAAGAGTCTGAGAGATCAACATAGAGGGGGTGCCTGCTCCAAGCCTCCACGGTGTGCCTGGGGGCAGGCCCCCAGCAGGTAAACACACACAGGAGGACTGCTCCGAACCTCTGATGCGGCTGGGGGCAGGTCCCCAGTGGCCACACACACACATACACACACAAAAGGCGCCTGGCAGACTGGGGCCATCATAGGACATCCACTGAGGGGTCCCAGACTGTGAGAGGGCACAGGCCGGGCTGAGGGACTCCCTCCATCCTGAGTGCACAAATTTTTGTGCACCGGGCCCCTAGTTCTATAAACTAAATCTGAACTATATTTATTAGTTCTTCTTGTAAAAATATCACAGATTCTCTACTCCTGTCCTTCCCCAGAGGCAAGGTTACATTAGTTATGTTTCATACATTCTTGCAGACCTTTCTTTGCTCATTTACAATGTATGTTTATATTGCATACATATGCTACATATATAACCTACATTTGTTTGGTTTATAGCATTAATGAATATTATTAGCACCTAGTAATTAAAAAGCATTATTAATGTTTCCTCTTCTGTGATCAACTTTACTTTTTAAGGTTTTTCCCAATACTATCATGCAACTGTTTAAACATTGTCTTAGAATATCTTTCTACTAGTAGCTGTTTCGTGCGTATGACCTGCTTACAAAACAGAGAGCAAGGGCTGTCTTTTTTTTCTAAACACTTAATACATGGTGAACTCAAGTGTGCAATAAATTCATATAAATTAATATCTAGGAGAATCCTCGTAGTTTTTGCTGTTATGTTTGGGCCTATGACCCACCTCAAATTTGTATATGATGTGTGGTGGGGATCAAGGTACTTTGCTATTTTCCCATAAGGCTATCCAAATTTTCCTAGTGCCACTTGTTAAAGAGTTTCCTTTCCTTATTCAATTGCTTTGGGACCTTCATCAAAAATCAATTGACCACATGTAACTGCTATTCTGTTGCTGGATCCTCTATCAAGTTACATTGGTCTGTCAATCCTTAGGCCAATATCTCACTGCCTTAATTACTGTAGTTTTATAAATTTTGAAGTCCTTCAAATTCTCTTCTTTAAAACTGCTTTGAATATTCTGAATTCTTAGCATTCTCATTATAAGTTCTAGACTTTATTTAGCTTTTCAATTTCTATCAAAAAAAGTCTTCTGAGATGATTACAGTTATATTAAATCTATAGATCAATTTAAGGAGAACTGACATATTATGTCATGTCATCCAATTTATGAACATGGTATATCTCTCCATTTCTTTAATTTCTCCCAGACACATTTTAAATTTTCACTGTAAAAGTTTTGCACATCTTTGATTAAATTTACTAAGTATTTAGTTTTATTTTATATGATTTTAAATAAAATTTATTAAAAATTTAATTTGTCTTTTGTTTGCTGATAGTAGAAATGCAAATGATTTTTGCATGTTAACCTTCTATTCCTATTGATTTTGAATGTTAAATTAACCTCATATTCCTAGGGTAATATTCACTTGATTATGATACATTAGTATTTTTATATATTGCTAGATTCAATTTGATCATATTTTAAGAATTTTTGCATCTATGTCTTTGAAGGATATTAGTCTGCATTTTTCTTTCTTGTAACGTCTTTGTAATGTTTTGGAATCAGGGTTATGCTGGCCTTATTGGAGGAGCTGAAAAGCATTTTCTTCTTCTCTATATTTGAAAGTCTGTACTATTGGAATTACTTATTCCTTAAATATTTGACAATATTCTCTTGATATAGTCTCACAGGTCACTGAAGCTCCCTTCATTTTTTTTTCAGTCTTTTTCCCTCAGTATGAATATTTTCTACTGCCATATATTTAAGTTCATTGTTTTTTCTATAATGTCTGCTTTTAATTCTACACAGTGAATTTTTCATCAGACATTTTTCAGCTCTAAAAGCTCCATTTTGTTCTTTTTTAGATCTTGCATTTCTCCTCAATATATACGTTTTCCTTTCAATACATGAATGCAGTTGTAAGTCATTTAACGTCCTTTTCATATGTTAATTGTGTCTGTTTCTATTGACTGATTTTTTTCTTAGTTATAAGTCAAATATTCTGCTTCTTGGATGTCAAATTCTTTTTTTCTTCTTTTTTTTTTATTAAATGCTGAATACCATGAATGTTTATTGAGTTTCTGGATTTTGTTGTCTTCCTTCTTGAGTGTAGGACTCTGTTCTGGCAGGTAATTAAGTTACAGCTTGATCCTTTAGAGATTTGACCCTTTGTGGAACTCTGCCTTGTAATTGCTAGCCTCCTCAGACTTGATAAACTCTAATTTCTGCCTTCTCAGCTTAATGAGACTGTTCTCTCCCACTATACTACACCATCCCACACGTGTCTCCAAACAAAAGCCAGAGAGATCATAGAGTTCAACTCATTTGTTTTCTTTCTCTCCAGGAACATAGTCTTGTCCAAGATCATGGACTATTGTCCAAAGCTTAAAAATATTGTTTCATATATTTTATGTAGTTTTTTAGTTGTTTACATAAAAACGACTAAGTTCGGTTCCCATTAGTTCATCATGGCAGGAAGCAAAGATTCTTTACATAATGGTTTATAATTTCATTTTTTCCCCCTTAATTTATCATGTTATCATTTCAGAACAGTACATAACTATAATTACCACATTCTTTTAAACCCTTAATAGTCCTTCAGAGTATGGACACTGAAAAACTATCTTTAATGTCTTAATAATAACAGCTAATAATGAAACTAGTCACCTGTACATATCTCCTTGCCCATAGGTACAAATATTTTTGCATTTCAATTTTCATAAGTACAAATAAGCTTTTAAGAAAATAGTTATTATGTGGTATGTATCTCTCCCCAATTACGCTCCTCTCTCTCTACTCCACAACCAACTGGAAAAATATTATATTGATACAAGTTATTAAATATTTACTGCAAAAAAAATTTAATTCAAGGGAAAGATTTATGAGAACTGATAGCAAATGTTTGACTTCTTTCCTTACTTTTGCAAAGGGTTTTAATGTATTTGACAGTGAGTTATGCAAGTTCTTAGGTTTAATTTGTAGTTAAGATGGCTATCCCTACTCCCTACCATTTTATTATTTTTAACTTTGTCTTATTCTTATTGAACCTGCTGTCTTTTATTGTAAGTTCTTCCAAATTCATTCTTAGATAATAGTGGTATAAATAAATAAATAAATAAATAAATACTGAAAAGGCACTCTCTTAAAACAACACATTCTTTAAAATGTGAAACAAAAACACAAGTAGAAAGTTTTGTGTTCTTTAAAAAGGCTTAAGTTTACAGTATTCAAAATTTGGAGTAAAGAAGGTATTTTAATTTTATAAAAATCTTTCTTCATTTGAAAATTCAGGAAAGGAATTCAAAGTACAAGTCTAATGTGAAATTCTAATTTATCAATCACCTGGGACTAATTTACAGTTATTCAAAAAACTTAAATTCATTGACCATGAGAACTTATGTTCAGATATAAATTTCCACCTACAGTCTCTTCTACAAAAACTTCTGCCCAACACTTAGTGAATGATAATCTTAAGCTTCATATTCCACTGTTAGAAGTCATTAAAGCCTAAAAACCTGCTTTAAAATACCATGATCATATTTCTATGTGCTTCTTTAGAAATGAAGCAATTTTCTTTTTCTTCCACATGCCAACTATTATTCAGTTTTTAAAACAGGCCAACTTTGAGATTAAAGCAGTAAAAATTTACTTTAAAATTAGTAAGAGTAAAGCTTTTATCCCTCACCTGATTACAAGTATCAGATAAAGAATGTATAGCTTCGGAGAACATACTTGCTGAACCCGTATAAATCCAAGCAAGAAATTTAAAGAAGCAATTTAATCCATTGCTAGGAGAGAAAGAGAAAGCATTTTAGCATTGGTTTAGACAAAAATTTTCATCTAAAGCTTACTTAATTGATCATATATACCTCTATACTAGATTGTGTCAAAGGAAATTAAAAAGAATCTCTAGCCTTCAAAAACTTACTGTTTCTGGTAACAAGAGTACAAATTTCAAAAAATTAAATACTCAAATGAAGAGGCTTGACTCATGAAAGCAAATTAAGTGCATTTTAAGAACTGATAAGAAAAGAGGATGTTCTACATTTGGATAAAATAAAATTAGAAAGGATATTATGTGTCTTAGGTAGGTAAATGATCTGCATCAATATTGTCCAGTAGAGCAGGGTCAAAGGCAAGACTTTGGTGAAGGTCTGTTTACTTAAATAGATGAAGACAAATCTAGACCAAACAGTCTCTGAGTCATACTAGAACATAGATGTTAAAATAAATACGGTTAGCTCTGAGTAAGCCAGCTGCTCAGATTCCAACAGTGATGACTAGCATGATTTATCTCAGGCACTATACTAGTCATTTACCATGTTTTATTATAATTCTACTAGAGGTCTGGTGCACAAAAATTTGTGCACTCAGGGGGGTCCCTCAGCCCGACCTGTGCCCTCTCAAGCAGTGTGGGACCCCTTGGGGGATGTCCACCTGTTGGCTTAGGCCCACTCCCTGGGGGAAACGGGCCTAAGCTGGCAGTCAGACATCCCTCTGGCATCCCAGGAGTCCTTGGGGGATGTCCACTTGCCAGTGGGGAGCAGGCCTAAGCTGCAGTCAGACATTCTTAGTGCTGCTGAGGAGGCAAGAGAGGCTCCCATCACTGTACTGGTAGTCGTCAGCCTGGCTTGTGGCTGAGCAGAGCTCCCTCTGTGGGAGCGCACTGATCCACCAGGGGGCAGCTCCTACATTTAGCATCTGCCCCCTGGTGGTCAGTATGTGTCATAGTGACTAGTCATTCCCAGTTGTTCTGCTGTTAGGGTCAATTTGCATATTACCCTTTTATTATATAGGATGATACAAACATCATCATCCTCATTTCATAAATGAGAAAATTGTACATCTCTTTCCTCCATTTCAAATAGTCTTGAAAGGGGCATATCTGCTCCTGTTTCTCCATTTCTCTCACTTTGTACATTCTTCAGTGCACTAAATAATGGCTTCTGCCTCCAACCATTTCTTGCTATAAAGTTCTTAGAAACATTTTAGTATTTTTCTTAATCTCACAGAAGCATCTGCTACTATTGTCTTCTTCTTTTATCCTTCACCCAAGGATATGTTTTTCATTTATTTTAGAGAGAGGAAGAGGAAGTGCCTTCTGCATGTCCCCCACCATCACTACCAAGGGGGATCAAACCGGCAACCTGAGCATGTGCCCTCATCAGGAATCAAACCCACCACCCTTCAGTGTATGGGACTGTGCTCCAACCAACTGGAGCCACACTGGCCAGGGTGGTCACTATTTTATTAAAACACTGCCTTTCTTGGCTTCCATGAAGCTCCCGCTTTCTTCCTACCTTGCTCCTTATTCTTCTCCAGTAGGCTCTTTTTCTTCTACCTAAGCATTCATCAAGTTTTCTTCCTAGCACTGTGGCTTTAATTATTACCTATATACTAATAACTCTCAACCCTAAATCTCTAAATCAAATCTCCCCCCTAAGCTTCAGACCAATAAATATTAACAGTAATTATGAAGTACTTATTATAAACCAGGTAGTATGCTAAGCCGTTTACATATATAACAAACATTCCTCTGATGAAAAAATCTTTAATTACTAACCCAGTTTTACTGACAAAAAAAAAATTAGCCCTAACCGGTTTGGCTCAGTGGATAGAGCGTCGGTCTGCGGAATCAAGGGTCCCAGGTTTGATTCCGGTCAAGAGCATGTACCTTGGTTGCGGGCACATCCCCAGTGGGAAGTGTGTGGGAGGCAGCTGATCGATGTTTCTCTCTCATTGATGTTTCTAACTCTCTATCCCTCTCCCTTCCTCTCTGTAAAAAATCAATAAAATATATTTTTAAAAAAATTTAATCCTTTGACAAACTCTACTTGGTAGCCCTATAAAAACTCCAATTCGAAACTCAACATTTACTTTGCTCCCACCCCGCTCCTCCTTCCAGTGTTCCTTCTCTCAGTGATGGTGCAACATCTATCGAATTGTTCAGAAATACAGTCAACATCTTTTTCCATACCTCCTAAGTGCTTTCTGAACCTAACCATGTCTCTCCATCCCTCCATGCATACTACCACTATCTTAGTTTAGTGTAACATCATCTATTTTCTGTATAATTTAAATGATTTCTGCTACGCTGTTTCCCCGAAAATAAGACAGTGTCTTATATTAATTTTTGCTTCCAAAGATGCGCTGGGTCTTATTTTCAGGGGATGTCTTATTTTTCCATGAAGAAGAATATGGTATACATTTATTATTGAACAACAAAAAAGGAAATTTATTATCTGTATATGGTACGGTAGTAGTTGTCATCACAAACCAGCACAACCAGACAAACTGTGAATCCTACAGTATCAAGAATTTCTTGTTACCACTATTATTTCCAAGTATAACAATCTATGGTACATTTACTCATTTATTCAATGACAGTCATGTCATCGTCTTCTCGAACATCATCATAACAATCCAAACCCTGAGTTTCCTGGTGAATTTCTTGTGACTCCATTTCTTTCAGAATCAGTGGACCAAATCTCTCATGTTTAGCAATAGCACTGTCACATAGTGTATTTGCAATGCAACTGTCAGTGATTTTCTCCCATGAATTCTTCACCCAAGTCACAACCTCTTGCAGTTTCGCTTTCACAAAGTTTCCATGCTGATTTCTCTCCATTCTATTTTCAATGTAGTCATTAATTTCCGTGCGCAAATTGTCCCTGAATGGCCTTATTATCGGAGAGGTCTTATTTTTTTGGGGGGGTCGTGGGGGGATGCCTTATATTTTAGCAAGAGGCAAAAAAAAAACAAACGTAAGTCTTATTTTTGGGGGATGTCTTACTTTCAGGGAAACAGGATAGTTTAGTGCCCCTCTAATCCTTGAAGATAAGAAATTTGAATTTTCAGACCCTATCATAACTGCTGACTCACATATTATATATATTTTGGAAATGAACAGACTAATAATTTATGAAAATAATGCTTTTAAATACTTTAAAATAGGTTATTCAACAAAATGGAAAAAAGATAAAACAATAGGAATCAAGAAGACAGAGGACAAAAGATGGCAAAAATAGCAAATATGTTCTACACCAAGGTAAGTGGGGAAAAATAATAGTGCAGATACTCTTCAATAGCTATAACCCAAGTTGATTTAATTACTCTAAAATACCCTTGGCTATCTCAACTTTAAAAAAAAAAGACTTTTATCAACTTCAATGAAAATAAGAATTTTCAGATAGCAACTGTTCTTGGATCTTAACCACATCAAAAATATACACAGCACAAGCACTGGTGTAGGTGTATGTGTGTGTATATGTATATATATATGTCTGTGTATATATATCTACTCTAATAAACGAGTAATATGGAAATTAACTGTCTCTCCGGGATACCTAAGCCATGCCCACCAGCCAATCAGAGTGGCTGTATGCAAATTAAACCAGCCAAGATGGAGGCCAACAGGGCGGCTCTGCGCCGGGGGCCTCCACAGGGTCATGCACGAGCATCCGCCGCCCGGCATGGAGCGCCCTCCCCTGGTCCGCCACCTGGCTCCCCACTGGGTGTGTCAGCTCAGTGGCGGTGGGACTCCCGAGGGTCTACTGCCCAGCACAGAGCTCCCACCCCAAGTCCACCACCCAGCTCCACGCCGGGGGCTTCCATAAGGCATGTGTGAGCATCCGTTGCCCGGCTCTGTGCTGGGGGGCCTCTGCGGGGCGTGTGCAAGTGTCTGCCACCTGGCGTGGAGCGCCCACCCCCAGCCGGCCACCTGACTCCATCCCGGGAGTGTCTGCTATATACACACACACACGTATATGTACACACACACAACACACACACACATATATACTAGGGGCCCAGCGCACAAAATTTGTGCACTTAGAGGAGGGGAGTCCCTCAGCCCAGCCTGTGCCCTCTCAGAGTCTGGGACCCCTCGGGGGATGTCCATCTACTGGCATGCCTGGCCAGTCTGGGTGAAGAGCTGATGGCTGTTTGCAGGCTGGCCAAGCCCCCTAGTGGGAACCCTCACCCCATGGGGGTGTCGCCAGCCTGGGTGAGGGGCTGAGGGCCGTTTTCAGGCTGCCCACAGCTCCCATTGCCTCAACGTCCCAACAAGGCTGGCTAGAATCAGGTTTCTGGGGTTTATCTTCTATAATTGAAACATTGTTGCCTTGAGCAGAGGCCTGGCTGGCCTAGGC
This sequence comes from Murina feae, assembly GCA_004026665.1. Lineage (NCBI taxonomy): Eukaryota > Metazoa > Chordata > Mammalia > Chiroptera > Vespertilionidae > Murina > Murina feae. The sequence continues at coordinate 8,700 of PVJC01031038.1, forward strand.
AGGCAGTTTCAACTCCATCGCTGGTGCAACAGAAGCCTCCTGTTTCCTCTAGTTCCGTGGCTGCCGGTCGCCATCTTGACTGGGTTAATTTGCATATAGCCGCTCTGATAGACAGGTGGGCGTGGCTTGGCTGGTGGGCGCAGCTTAGGTGTCTCAGAGTGATGGTTAATTTGCATATTACTTTTATTAGATTAGATATATACACACATACACATATCCTATATAATCCTATATAATAAAAAGGTAATATGTAAATTGAACCTAACAGCAGAATGACTGGGAATGACTGGTCACTATGACACACACAGACCACCAGGAGCAGACTCTCAATGCAGGAGCTGCCCCCTGATGGTCTGTGCGCTTCCACAGAAGGAGTTCTGCTCAGCCACAAGCCAGGCTGACGGCTGCCAGTACAGCAGTGGTGGTGGGAGCCTCTCCTACCTCCTCAGCAGCACTAAGGATATCCAACTGCAGCTTAGGCCTGCTCCCCACTGGCAAGTGGACATCCCCCGAGGGCTCCTGGGCTGCCAGAGGGATGTCTGACTGCCAGCTTAGGCCCAATCTCCTGGGGAGCGGGTCTAAGCCAACAGGTGTACATCCCCCAAAGAGTACTAGACTGTGAGAGGGGCACAAGTTGGACTGAGGGACCCACCCGAGTGCAAAAATTTTTGTGCTCAAGGCCTCTAGTGTGTATGTGTGTGTGTGTGTGTGTGTATATATACACACACACACACATACATATATATACACATACATATAGATATAGATATATGTATATATATATATATATATATACATGTATATATACATACACACTTATATACACTCTTCCCCCATCAACTAACTTAGAAAAACTAAGATATTCAACTTCCTCCTAAAACAATGTAAGCCTCTAACTCTTTATTAAGATACCGACTAATAAAGAATATATTCTGCCCTAGCCAATTGGCTCAGTGAATAGAGTGTCAGCCTGTGGACTGAAAGGTCCTGAATTTGATTCCGGTCAAGGGCACAACCTGGGTTGCAGACTTGATCCCCAGTAGGAGGGTGCAGGAGATAGCACATCAATGATTCTCTCTCATCATTGATGTTTCTCTCTCTCTCTCCCTCTCCCTTCCTCTCTGAAATCAGTAAGAAAAAGAAAAAAAAAAAAGAATATATCCATTAAACAACGTACATCTATTTTAAAGTCATATTTTTCTTTCTTTTTAAAAAAATATATTTTATTGATTTTCTACAAAGAGGAAGGGAGATGGGTAGAAGTCAGAAACATCGATGAGAGAGAAACATCGACCAGCTGCCTCCCGCACACTCTCCACTGGGGATGTGCCTGCAACCAAGGTACATGCCCTTGACCAGAATCAAACTCAGGACCCTTGAGTCCATAGGCCGTTGCTATATCCACTGAGCAAAACCAGTCAGGGCAAGCCATATTTTTCAATACTTACATGCAAATAGCAAACATGACCACTTTTCCTGGCCCCTTCAGAAAAACTGATGCCATTCTGGAACGTGGCTATAAAAGAAAAACCATGTTTTAAAAATCTCGAAATTTTCTAGAAGCATTTTAATGCTTATAAGTGATTCTGACACACCAGAAAAATATCTCCTCTTACAATAACTCTAAACAACTAGGTTTACTTATTTAATTCTGTTCCTCCATAATTTCCTCTATAAAAATTGGGAAAATGGCAATCTAAAGGAATCTAGGTCCTACTCCAGAACCTTATTTATTTATTTTGTTTCCCTGTAACTGATTTCCTGCCTACTTCCAGAAAGGACCCTGGCCAGTGCGGCTGAGCATCCTCCTGTACACCAAAAGGTTACTGGTTCGAATCCCGGTCAGTGCACATATCCAGGTTTCAGGTTCGCTCTTCGATAGGGGTCCAAGAGGGAGGCAACCAATGTTTCCTACATTAGTGTTTCTCTCTCTCCCTCTCCCTTCCTCTCTCTCTAAAGTCAATAAAACCATTTATTTTTTTAAGAACTAGAAATAGCTCTTGCCAGATGGCTCAGCTGGCTGAGAGTCACCCCATATACCAAAGTTTGCAGATTCAATTCCCAGTCAGGGCACATACCTAGGTTGTGGGTTTGATCCAAGAGGCAACTGACCTCTCTATCTCGCCCCTCCTACCTCTCTCTCTAAAAATCAATAAATCCTTGGGTGAAAATTTTGAAAAAACTAGGGATAAAGTGATAAAAGTAATCTGAATGGAAATCAACTCTAAAATTTTTCTATTTCTTAGGAAATTTTTTAACTTTTAAGCATGGAATGACCCAAACCAACAAATGTGCTGCTCTAATTTACCTCCTGATTAAAAACCAAAGACCTCAAGTGATAATAATGTATTTAATTCCAAAACAGGCCAAAATAAAAGAAAATTAGTAGAGAAACATATTTAGAGACAATATTTTTGAGTTAAATGTTCTTTAGCTATTCTGTGAATATATACTTTCTGGGGGGTTTTCTCCCACTCTTTCCTCCCCCTAGAATGTCATCATCTTCCACTGCAATCTATCCAGTTGTACTCATCCTCTTCCATGCCTGGCCAAGTGTTACCATCTTCAGTAGGAAGGCAAGTGTTCCTAACAGGAATATGGGAACAGTAGAGGGAAATTAAATACTAAAGTCTTATCCTGTTACTACAAAAAAAGGGTATAGTAGATAGAAATTTGATTCAAAACCTAGAACATTTCAAGGCTGACAAGTACTAATCTTCAAAAGGCCTCTAGTGACATAGATTTCAAAAGTCAACAGCTACTAGTCAAACATTTGGTGAGGATGATCCTTCATGTGAAACAGATAGGAAGAAAGGAGTAAATCTTTCCTAGTGGGAGTCTCACCAGCCTAAGTTATTCCATAGCAACATGCAGTGGCAGCGGCTGTCACAGCACAGAAGTGAAAATGCTGGTTCATAACAGAAGGTTATGCCACTGAAGAGGGTCCATACCTTCAGTGCAGCACTGGAGTGCCAGAAACACAGGGCTCAACGGGGAATAAAAATCAGTTGTGAAGGTAACAGATGGGGGAGGGAGGGAGGATTTCATCACTGGCAATTTCAAATTTTTTCAAGAAGGGAGCAATGTCTCAAATATAACTCAAAAAAAGAAAACAATTAGCACAGTTAGCCTTTCTCCAGATAAAGCTTCCACTTTTTTTTCTTAAGTATTTTCAATTTTTAAAAAATGTTTTTTATTTATTTTAGAGGGAGAGAGAGGAAATATATCCTACATGCTCCCTACCAGGGATCGAGCCCAAAACCCGGGCATATGCCCTGACCAGAACTGAACCGGAGATATCTCAGTGCTTGGGATGATGCTCAACCAACTGAGCCATGATGCCAGCCAGGGTGAGTTTCACTTCTTGATAGGAGATATCTCCAAGCTAAGTTTAAATGCAAAGTTGACTTTGCACATGACTACTTGGCATTTTGGTGGTGCTGGTGACTTTGGTAAGAGCCACTTCAGTGTGGTGGTGGAGATGAAAGCCCAACAGAAAAGTATTCAGGAGAGAATAAGAGCTGGAATAGTAAAGGCAAACTTTCTATATTGGTGCCAATATTAATTTCCTCCTAGTAGAAAGGAAAACACAGTATTCTGCATACATACAGATAAGTTAATAACTTTGGTGATAAAAAGTGAGATACTTTTATCAAATTACATCTATTTTTGTCAAGGAAATATGAAGCAAGGTCATCAGCTGAAAAGTAAAGAGCGAGGCTGTAGGACATTTGGAAAGAGGAAAAGGAATTCAATAGCTATCTCAGAGTGGGAAAGGAATATACCATGAAAATTTAGTAAGACTGTGAAATACTGAGTGTCCACTAATATAATAAAGAAAGAACAATCAAAATAGCTGTGTAATTTTCCCCTCCAGGGGCTAAACTTCTAGAGTATAAGCAGAGACCTGGCAATTTAAATGTGTAACTAAGGGGGCGGGAGGTGGGAGTGGGGACAGGTGGAGGAGGGTATAGAGAGATAAATAGCAATAAACAGAAACTTGACTTGGGGTGGTGAACACACAATACATTGTACATATGATATGCTGTAGAATTATGCATCTGAAACCTGTAACTTTCTTAACCAGTGTCACCCAAATAAATGCAATAAAAATTAAATTAAAAAACAATAAATAAATGTTATGATTAAATTAAAGGTGGCCCAGCTGGTGTGGCTCAGTGGTTGAGCATCTACCTATGAACCAGGAGGTCACAGTTTAATTTCAGTACAAGGCACATGCCCCAGTTGCAGCACGATCTCCACAGAGGACGTGCACGAGGCAGCTCATCAATGATTCCCATTACTGATGCTTCTTTCTCTCTCTGAAATCAATAAAAAGAAATTTTAAAAAAGAAAAGAAAATTAAAAGTGGATATGAGAGAGCTAAATCTTGCTAAAAACCTGAGAAAACAGTTTTCTCTCTTACCGGTATCTTAGGCTTATAACACACTCCAGAATGTAAAGAGAACTTATGTCCCAATGTTTAAAATTTCAATAAAGCACCAGGAGCAAAAATTACAATGTGCTCAAGAAAATCTTGAATTAGGGCCACAGACATGCTAGTATTTCACAATGAACTAACACTAGAATTTCATTATGGAACACCTACATATCATTATCAGAAAGATATCCTTACCTTGGTGTTTCCTAAGAAGTCTCTATATTCTCTTAATATGCTTTGGTTTCTAAATAACCCTATAAGAAAAGAATTACAAAACACACTTAGCTCATACATATTCTTATCAGTCACATTTTAGATTAACATAAGTATTCTCTTTATGACTATGATACATATGCTCCATTAGCTACCAACAAAAACATCAGGTTATTATAAAAAAAATATGGATTAGCAAACCAATTAAAAGGGCCCTAACCAGTTTGGCTCGGTGGATAGAGCATCGGCCTGCGGACTGAAGGGTCCCAGGTTCAATTCTGGTCAAAGGCATGTACCTTGGTTGTGGGCACTTCCCTGGTGGGAGGTGTGCAGGGGGCAGCTGATCAATGTTTCTCTCTCATCGATGTTTCCAACTCTCTATACTTCTCCTTTCCTCTCTATAAAAAATCATTAAATTTAAAAAAATGTGCAAAGGATTTGAAGACTTTTTTCCAAAGATAATATGCAAATAGCCATAAGCACATAAAAAGATGTTTATAGCACTAGTCATCAGAGAAATGCCAATTAAAACCACAATGAAGTATCATCTCACACCCTTCAGAATGGCTACTATCCTTAAAAAATAAAAACAGAAAATAACAAATGTTGGCAAAAATGTGGAGAAACTAAAAACCTTATGTACACTGGTGGGATTATAAAACGGTACAACTGCAATGGAAAACAATATGGAAGTTCCTAAAAAAATTAAAAATGACCATGTAATCTAGCAACACCACTTGTAGATATATATCCAAAACAAATTAAAGCAGGGTCTCAAAGAGATATTTACACACCTATGTTCATAGCACCATTCGCAATAGCCAGGGAAGTGAAAGCAACCAAAATGTCAATGGATGAATGAATGGAGAAACAAAATGTGGTATGTACATACAATGGATATTACTCAGACTTAAAAAGGAAATCCTGTCACATGGATGAACCTTGAGGACACTATGTTATGTGAAGTAAATCAGTCAAAAATACAAATGCTGCTCAGCCAGTGTTGCTCAGTGGTTGAGCGTCAATCCATGAACCAGGAGGTAGGGTTCAATTCCTGGTCAGGGAACATGCCCAGATTGTGAGCTCAATACCCAGTAAGGAGTGTGCAGAAGGCAGCTGATCATGATTCTCTCTCATCATTGATGTTTCTCTCTCTCCCTCTCCCTTACCCTATGAAATAAAAACATTTTTAAAAAAATACAAATGCTGTATGATTCCATTTATATAAGGTATCGTCAGTAATCGAATCCATAGAAACAGAAAGTAGAATAGTGGCTATCAGGGGGTGGGGAGAGGAAAAGGGGCATTCTTATTTAACAAGTATAGTTTGCTGTAAGATGGAAAAGTTCTGGAAAAGAAAACTTTCTGAAGATCTGTTTTATAACAATATGAATATACTTAACATGTCTAAACTTTACACTTAAAAATTGTTAAAATAAATTTTATGTTGCATTTTTTAACCACAATGAAAAAAAAAGGCAGGGAGGGAGAACCAAGATGGCGGCATAAGGTATATACCTGAATGCGCTGCCTCCCACAACCACATTAAAACCATAACTATAAAACTAAACAGCTATCTTTCAGAACCAGGGGAGTGGAAGGTTTACAACTAGAAGGCAAGAGAAGGAGTGCATTGAGACTGGGTAGAAGGTGCGGAGGCGCCAAGAACGGAGAAGTACAGAGCTGCGCGAAACAGTGAAGGCGGCAGTGGGTTATTTCAATCAGAAGGGGAATACAAGCTCCAGGACTGCACTGAACTCGTTTCAGGCTGTCTGGCAACAGGTTGGAAGATGAGATTGGTTTTCTAGCGGAGCTGGTCGCTGCGATCGCTGTGACTGTGGGGACACAGAGCTCTGAGACTTGGGGACTCAAGGGCGCGGAGACGCCAAAACGTGGAGATGCGTGAGGGACAGCCATCGCTGTTTGCTCCGTCCTGGTGATTCTGAGACCCTGCCCCACCCAGTTTACAACCCTACCCAAGCTGTGCACCTGTCTGCCTGCAGCCTAACCTAACAAACTGCAGCTGGCACAGAGAACTCCCAAAGTTCCAAACCCCAAACAACGAGGAGAAATCTATAGATCTCGCTGTACCACCTCCTGGGTGGACTCACACAGCAGCTTACTTTGCACCTTCTTGGAGATACAGGAGCCAGTGTACCCAGTAGTCAGATACCAGATTTCAACTCCTCACATCCACACTCAAGAGGCAGACTCAATGAGCACCAAAGCCCCACTGAAGCAAGTTTTGCTCTATAAGGGTGTCTCCTGCACAGCAATTCTTCCACTATAGACATAGCAGGTCCTCGAAATCAATTGGCCTGGAGGTCATTTCCTCCCAGTGATACCAACAGCAATCAAGGCTTAACTACAACGAGACTGTGCACAAAGCCCACAAAGGCGTACACCAAGAGTGTCCACCTCAGGTGATTGGGGAGGCTGTGCCATTGGGCCCAAGAGGAGACCTACCACACAAGCCACTCAATCAACACAGGGAAGCAGCCAAAATGCGGACACAAAGAGACAGGCCACAAATGAAAGAAAAGGAGGAAAGCAAACTACTGGATATAGAGTTCAAAACCACAGTTATAAGGCTACTCAAGAATCTTCTACGAACCTCTGAGGAACTAAATGAGACCTTCAAGGATCTAAATGAGAATACCAAAAAAAGTGGAAAAGCACCAGTCAGAAATTAAGCATACACTGACTGAAATAAAGAATAATATACAGAGATCCAGCAGAAGACTAGAGAGTTGCAAGAAAAAGTCAAAGATATGAAATACGAAGAAGCAAAAAACACCCAACTGGAAAAGCAAAAAGAAAAAAGAATCCAAAAATATGAAGATAGTTGTAAGAGCCTCTGGGACAACTTCAAGCATACCAACATCAGAATTATAGGGGTGCCAGAAGAAGAGAGAGAGCAAGATATTGAAAACCTATTTGAAGAAATAATGACAGAAAACTTCCCCTACCTGGTGAAAGAAATAGACTTTCAAGTCCAGGAAGCGCAGAGAATCCCAAACAAAAGGAATCCAAGGAGGACCACACCAAAACACATCATAATTAAAATGCCAAGGGCAAAAGACAAAGAGAGAATCTTAAAAGCTGCAAGAGAAAAGCAGTCAGTTACTTACAAGGGAACACCCATATGACTGTCAGCTGATTTCTCAACACAAACCATGCAGGCCAGAAGGGAATGGCAAGAAATACTCAAAGTGAAGAATAGCAAGAACCTACAACCAAGATTACTCTACCCAGCAAAGCTATCATGTAAAATTGATGGTCAAATAAAGAGCTTCACAGACAAGAAAAAGCTGGAGAAGTTCATCACCACCAAACCAGGATTATTTGAAATGCTGAAGGGCATTCTTTAAGAAGAGGAAGAAGAAGAAAAAGGTAAAGATAAATATTATGAACAAAAAAGTGACAACAAATACACATCTATCAACAAGTGAATCTAACAAGTCAATAAAAAAATCTGATGAACAGAATAAACTGGTGAATATAATACAAGTAGGGGCATAGAAAGGGAATGGACTGACAATTCTCAGGGGGAAGAGGGTGTGAGGGGTGTGGGAAGAGACTGAACAAAAATCTTACACCTCTGGATGAAGACAGTGGCATGAGGAAGGGCATAGGGGTGGGAACCAGGTGGAGGGGAGCTATGGGGGTTAAAAAAATAAAAGAAACATCTGTAATAATCTGAACAATAAAGATTTATTTTTTAAAAATGAAAATAAAGTTTGGCCCTGGCTGGTTTTGCTCAGTGGGTAGAGCTTCAGCCTGTAGATTGAGGGGTCCTGGGTTCAATTCTGGTCAGGGGCACATGCCCAGGTTGTGGGCTCAACCAGTGGTGGTTCTCTCTCATCATTGGTGTTTCTATCTCTTTCTCCTTCTCCCTTCCTCTATGAAACGAATAAAAAAAAAATGTTAAAAAAAAGGCAGGGAAAATTCTGGATTTGCAATGAGATAAAGGCAGTTTGATGAGATGCTCTTATTAAAATTACATAAAATTAATGAGTTATTTAAACTTGATGTAAGACTCAATTCTTCATTTTTAACTCCCAAGTTTAAAAATATAGGATGAAATATTTTTCTATTAGCATGTTTCCTCAAATTTTGTTACTTTAAGATATTTCTTTTAATATATGCACAAAGCTATTCATGGTATCACTATGTGAAATAGCAAAAGACCAGAAACAACTAATAGGAAAATGACTGAATAAACTATGGTATACCCACCAAAATGGAGCATTATAAAAGAAACAAAGAAAAGTATTTATTACTATAGAATACTCCCTGGCACATACTCCCAAATGAAAACAGCAAAGACAGCCCTAACTGGTTTGGCTCAGTGGATAGAGCATCGGCCTGCGGACCCAAGGGTCCCAGGTTCGATTCTAGTCAAGGGCATGTACCTTGGTTGTGGGCACATCCCCAGGAGGGGGTGAGCAGGAGGCAGCTGATAGATATTTCTCTCTCATCGATGTTTCTAACTCTTTATCCCTCTCCCTTCCTTTCTGTAAAAAATTAATAAAAATATTTTTTTTAAAAAAGCAAGAACAAAAGTATGTTTAATATGTCTTATTTATGAAAGGGAGGTGGTATGCTATTTTATTATATTTTATCTGTAATATATGCATGTACCTATAATATTTTACATGTTTAAAAATAGAAAAAAAAACACCTAAGACTAACTTTTTAAGTGGTTGCCTATGTGAGAAAGGGATCAGGGTGGAAAGGTCTGAGATGGAAGCTAAATTTCTCTGAAATATTTTGTAAGAAGTGACTTTGGCATCATGTAAATGCTTTATATTTATTTGATGGTTTATTTACACAAAGAAATTTCAACAACAGTTATGCCTAGGAAGAAAAATGACAATTACTAGAAGAAATAAAAGGAGACTTCTTCACGTTTTTAAAATCACAGGTATGAATCACATCATTAATAAGTACATATATATGTAAATCAAGTTATTATCTGAAACCTACTTTATATTATATAAACTCTATCAAGGTGGTTTGGTCACTAAACCACTGGGTTGTTAAATTCCCTAAGAGTCTTATGTACATCTAAATCTCAAGCACCATGCAGTTTCCAGTTCATGGGTGCTCGATAAATATCTGCTGATTCAATTAATTAAGGTAGAAATGTGGTAGCTGAATTAACAGGCTTTACTCTAAGAAAGCACCATCTATTCTATCACCCTTAAAACAAGCATAATCTTCAAATCAGACCATTGGTTTTAATATTCATGTCTTATGGAAACCAAAAACTAACTTCACTTCCTCTCACCATCTCTAAAAAGCTACAGAGGAGAAAAAAGTAGGTATTTTTTAATAAAATAATTGAATCCCAGTGGATACTGCTATTTGCTACAACCAAAGGAGCCAAAGCCAAAAGTATGCAACCACCAGGGAACACATAATTACAGGCACCAGTCTGACCTTCCAGGTACAGGCACGTCTCATTTCATTGGCCTTTGCTTTACTGTGCTGCACAAAATGGTTTATTTCAGAAACTGAAGGCAACCCCCCACCCCACCACCGCCAGCAAAAATACTGTGGTGGTCTGGAAATGAACCTGCAATAGCTTTAAACTGAATATACTTACTTTCTCTGTATTCTATTTCTGCTTTTTTACGCAGTTTTTTCTCTCTGGCAAGAGCTTCAAGACTTCCCCAAACTTCCAAAGATCTATGCATAAACAATGACAATTTTAGTGACTTTATTGTAATCATATTTAAATCTAGATGAACCATCTAAATAACTATATGAAGATCTTACTGCAATACATAAGGTCCTTTAGAAAAAACATAAAGCACTTAATAAACTTTTCTAAACTAAATCTAAACAAAACAGTAAATTCAACAGCAAATTTTCTTACAAATTAGAATATATTTTAGTTAAGTATTACATACCAGTATTCCCAGAAAAATTTACAAATATAAAAATAGTATAGTCTATCCTTAAAACAATAAAATATATCCTTTTAAAAATTCTGAATCTAAGATGTGTTTTTATTAAACCCAATTTCAGCTTGTACATTTATTCTAAAAGAACGATGTCCTTACTTTGCCTCCACATCTGATCTCAAGTATACAGTAAAGGATTCAGTATCTTCATGGGGACTTCGTTGTCTGATTTTTCGAAGTTGTTCCAGATCACTAAAGAAACATATTAAATTTATTCAGATAATATTCATACAGTTTATGTACTTAAAGGAATTATTAAGAACAGATAAAAACCACTACATTGATCCTCATCTTAAAAGACTATTGATTGGCACAGCATTTAAAGATCAGTTTATAAAGATTGCACTTTGTATCCAAAAACTGGTTTAGAGATAGTGAAGAAACAATTATTTTTGCCCTGGCTGGGAAACTCAGTTGGCTGGAGTATCATCCTGTGCACCAAAAAGTTTCGGGCTCAATTCCCAGCCAGGGCACATACCTAGATTGTGGGTTTGATCCCCAGTCAGGGCACAAATAGGAGGCAATCAATTGATGTGTCTGTCTCTCTCTCCTTCCCTCCCTCTAAACATATCCTTGGGTGTGGAAAGAAGGAAGGAAGGAGGAGAGAGGGGACAGGTAGGGGAGGGAGGAAGAAAGGGAAATATTCCTGATGTTCAATACAGATACTGTATTAAAACATGTAGAGATTAAGTTCCTTCCTAAGTGCTTACATTTTGTCTGCTATGGATGCAACGCTGCAAATGTGAACACTAGAAAGAACATGGATTAGATTATCATCCTCTATTTAAGAATTTAAAATTTACAGCCCTATTTGTTTACATCCAGATTAATACTAAGTGTTAGTACCATTCAAAGGTATCAAGTCACAAAGGTTATATGTCAATTCCATGCTACTTAATAATTGTCCCTTCTCTTATATTCTAAAAAAGTTATATATTCATCAAGTCACAACTAAACAGTCATTCTATATTTGATCATTGGTGTTCCTAAGAAAATTCTGTAACGGCAATGAAAAGACCTATAAATTAAAATGTGGTAATGATGGACTATTACTAAGTTCTAGAAACGAAACCTGGAATTTAAAAATATCAACAACCAACTATCACACATAGGTAAGACAGTGTGGACCAGCTACCAAAAGATTATTCTAGTTTTCTCTCTGTCACTGACTCACCAAGTAAGCTGGGTCATCACTATTATCTTTATTACTAGAGGCCCGGTGCACGAAATTCGTGCACGGAGTGGGGGTGGTGGGTGGTGGTGGTGTCCCATAGACCAACCTGCACCCTTTCCAATCAGGGACCCTTTGAGAGATGTCCGACTGCCCATTTAGGCCCGATCCCACCGTTGGGATCGGGCCTAAACGGGCAGTCAACGTCCCTTTCATAATCCAGGACTGCTGGCTCCTGACCTCTCAAATGCCGATTGCCCCTAACCACTCCCCTGGCAGCCTGATAAACGCCAAACTGGTCCTGTGCTGGCCTGGCCTGATTGACCCTAACTGCCTTCCC
>PVJC01031039.1:0-20831 GCA_004026665.1 Murina feae
CTCTGATTGGCTGGTGGGCGTGGCTTACCCTGTCTCGGAGAAACGGTTAATTTTAATATTTCGCTTTTATTAGTTTAGATATATATATATTATTGCTTAAAGTATTACAACAAGTGATAGATAAGTCTTTATTTTCTTATGTCCATTGATTATGCTCATATGCATGCATGCAAGTTAATATTTTAATTATTATTTGAATACTTCATCCCTTTACAGAAAAAGTGCTTACCATGGTTCTCATCCCTACTTGAAATAGTTTTCTCTTATTTATCTAACTCTCAAATTACTATTTTAAGTACACTACAAATATTAACTTCTTTACAGGAACTTCTATGAGGTTGTCAATGATGGTCTCCTCTATAATCCCATGGCACTGTCTTTAATTTAGCAGAGTCTAATTTCTATCTAGTTTATATTTTTGTCTCTTTCACTAACTTAGAAGCTGCTTCATGAAATCATTAATATTATTTATTTTTTTCTTTGCACACTGGCTGCACAAAACAGTAGGCTACCATGTAGGGAATTTCATTAAAATCCTGTTTCATTGAAGTAAATCTAACCCACAAACCACAGCAATGAAACTGATATGTAATTTAGACAAGAGACTAACCACTGAGTTGCAGTGTTCCTAGGGTTCCCGTCTGTAACCCCACAGAGGCTGCAGCAATGTTTACATGGCATGCGCACATGTTCTTGGTCTCACCAGATAGTGGGAGAAATCACATGTTTCCTAAATTTTTATTTCAGCAGTTATCATTAAGGAGGCCACGCCATGTCAGATACTTTGCTGGGGGTTTGCCAGCACTGTCTCAGTCAACCCTGCAGCATCAGTTTAGGCAGGTAGTTGCTGATTCTATTTTGGAGTGAGAAAATGAAGACGCTGAGAGGGGTTAAGCAACTTTCCAAGATCTCACAGCAGGAAGATATAATCTCAGATCGGTCTGACCCCGAGCACTTGTCCTTTCCTCTCCATTACACTGACACCGAGACACAAAGCAGCCTCTTCGAAAGGGGTAGGCATGAGCGATAAGTCTCTGTTGCCTGCTCTGAGCAACAGAGAGGAGGGCCTGCCTGCTCTATTTCTGTACAAGCCTGTGATGTTCAGCAGGTGTTAAAAAAGTGTGCTATTGGCCAACCACTAAGGGGCAGTGATACACAACAATCAGCTCGGTGTGGCTCGGAGCAGTGAGTCATGGCAGCTCCAAGTCCATTGCAAGGAAAAGAATTGAATCCTCTTGGTTTTACTCCTCAGTAGAGAACTGGAGCAGAAACAAAGCAAAACACTTTGTCTCCCCCCCAGGACCTAGTTATACCTTTTACTAAGACACACACATCACACACAATTCTCCTCTCCCACTGCTGATGAGAGAGGCATGCATTGAGAGAACCAGCCCGAGCAGCCAGATTACTCTCACACATAAGCAGCGGCTTTGTTTCCAGATCTCTCCCTCTCTCACCTTAACTCACTGTCCTAGGCTCCTAGAGACAAACAAGTGAACATCTAGCACGAAAAGATGTTCTGGTGTTGTGGCTGGATCTTTAGATGTCAAATGCCTGAATGCTTGGCCTCCAGCAGTTAGTGTACTGTAGCGAGTGCCCTCCGAGCTCTGTCAGCTCCAGACCCTTTGCATCGCATCCTCAGACATTGCTTTTACGCTGGGCCAGATTGGATGTAGGGAAAAGGCTTTACACGAGTGAGGAGGAAAATCCTCGCGTGTAGTTGACGTGCTGTATTGATCTCGTACGGAACCCAACCATTACTGAGACAGATGGGGGAGCTCTGAGACTCTCAATCCCAGAACCGCAACCAGCTAGTGCTGATGCCGCTGCACACGCTGACAATAGCTACCGTCTGAAAAGCAGGCTTTACATGCCTGAAATAAATTGTTTTGATTAGACCTTTAGGAGAGAAAGTCATAAGGCACAGTTTTATTGACTATTTGCCAAACAACAGAGACCCGTGCACTGTAAGCTTATTTGGCTCGTGTAAGCCAAGCACCGACTAGGCTCTTACTTTCGAAGGTTATGGACTTGGAGTGTAATATATTATCATTTGCTCTGAGTTGCGGCACACGTGGCCTCCACGGAGGGGGAATTAATTCTCAAGTATTGCTGACCTCCGCGTATACGTTCGTCTGTTTGCTGGCTTGCTTCCTTGCAGCAGGCATCCGCTAATTTGGTGCGGTAAAGACGGCCTTGATTACTCCGTAATCCTTTAAGTGCTGTGGCCAACCAAGTTCCCCAAGCTGCCACTGGGCTCCGAGGAAACAAACTGTGAAGAGAATAATCATATAACCGGCTATATTGGTAATGCCTCCTCTCCTTTTCAGCTCTTCTTCCCCGAAGCGTGTTTTGTTTTTTGTTTTTTTCTCCTGCAGAGAGCTGCCTTTTAATCTTTTGCTGTTTTTCAAAAACAAGACAATTTGGTGCAATCAACCAAACAGAATTTGGACACATCATTGTAAAATGCAAAATGAGAAGCCAGCGTGCTTGTTGTTGTTGTTGTGTTTCTCCCTAAAGCTGGACTTGTGTTGCATTCTCCCCCAGAAAGCAATGCATTGTGGCGTTCTGTCCCCCACAGGATGCGAGATCTTTCTTTGTTGCTGGACCTGCTTGTGCGCGCTTCAGAGTTGGCTACTAGAGACAGGGTTGAGCATGAACACGGCTCATTATATGTGCTACCTGCAATGACTCCATCCTGCAGTGTCTGTTCTGCCTGCAGAAAACAAACATCTCACCAAGAGAGAAAATTAGATGCCTGTTTTCCACTCACACCTGTTTAGGAGACTTAAAATTAAGGAAGAAAACCATATATATTATATGAACTATTTTATTACAGGCAATGTATTGAATTATTTACATATTCGACTTCATTTTATATCAAATTTACCAAAAAAATAAGATGCAACTAACAAATGTATATTGCTCTACCTATGAAGTATGAACTTTGGTTCATCAATCCTCTGGTAGTTACTAATCCTACTACATTCTAACTTTGTGTCAGATTAATTAATCAATTAATATAATGAATGTAGAACACGACTTTCCTCTAGGATTTTATAATCCTTTCAGGAGATACGAATCCTTGTGCTCCTGTTAGCCAGGAACTGCTAAATGTCAAACAGTTATTAAAGCTATGCAGTAAGATTCCAATAAGGGCTAGATCTTGTGAGCCAAACAGAACAGTCATTTATTTCATACAACAAATGCCTATTAAAAAACAGCAAGTATTAATTAAAACGGCAACATCAGTATATGTAGCTAACATTTGACCAAAAGCACTGCAGGTTTCATAAACTACGCTGAAATGTGCTGACCCCACCAGATTCTAAAGTGTGAGATCCCAGGTTTCAAGTTTTAATAACTCATTTGAAGGAGAAGTTGCCTAGCTTTCAATTTCTATGCTGCACGAGAGCTAAAGGTGGAATGAAGTCTGCTAGAATCTGGGCCTTGGAGTTAGCTCTAAAATATAGGGCCGCGCATTATAATTTTCAACATGCAATCTGCGTTACCAGACACTCACAAATGCTAATTGTGAAGTACCTGTCACTTTTTTTATGTGGCATGAATATAGTGTTGCTGCAGTTTATACAGTGGATATTTTTTTAAAATCATTATTACAATAAAGAAGATTATTATATGAAATTAGTAGACAGTTCTTTTTTAATATATTTTTATTGATTTTTTTTTTTTACAGAGAGGAAGAGAGAGAGATAGAGAGTTAGAAACATCAATGAGAGAAACATTGATCAGCTGCCTCCTGCACACACCAACTGGGGATGTGCCCGCAACCAAGGTGCATGCCCTTGTCTGGAATTGAACCTGGGACCCTTGAGTCCACAGGCCAATGCTCTATCCACTGAATCAAACGAGTCAGGGCAAGACAGTTCTTTATACAACAGAAATGGCAAGTGTAATTGTATGGAGTTTGCTTATTTAGACAACGTACCCACCCAGTTATGTTATGGGAATGTAAGGCTGTTCGAGCAGCAGGAATTTGTAGTTCGACTGCATGGAGAGTTCAGCCCTGTCCCTCTGCTCATAAACAGCCAGGAGGGTCTTAAGTACTGCTCTCTCTCCCCAACTGTGTTTCAGAGAGAAAATACTGGCACTTATTCTGCAGCAGATTTGATTTTCTGTTCTCTGAGGAAATGCTGTCACTGGTATTATTTATTCTCTGAGCAACAAATCCTCATAAATTAAAATGGTTCTCCAGACAGCCATTTACAAATTTAATCAGGGATGATTCCCCTGCCTTTATTTCAATTATCCCCACATTATATTCAGTCACTGGAATATACTAAGTCCTGTACCATATTTATTCCATAAACATGACTACAACAAGCTTCCAATCTAAAAGAAGGAAGATAAATGAAGATACATGTAGCTTATAGTCTTTTAAAAATGCTGTTCCTCTTGCCTGAAAGTATGTAAGTGCTGCAAGAGATTCTAGGTCACCCTGTCTGCTAAGAAACCCTTTATTGTTTCCCATTGACAATACACACCACCCGAATAACCAGTAATCATAGGTTGTTAACATGAACTACAATCTTAACCCTTCAGCACAGACTCTGAAGGCAGACAGACCTGAATTTGTGTCCAGCCTCCACTATTTACCACATATGTGTCCACGAGAATATGTTTGCTTCTCTGGGACTCCATTTCTTTAAATGTAAAATGGAATAATATGACTACATCTCTCATACAATCATTTTTAGGATTAGATAATATAATGACTATAAATAATGTAGAAAAGCCTAGATATAGTCAGTACTCAATAAGTGATACCTCTTATAAATAGCTCACTTCTCCTCTCTTTTTTAAATGAAGTAACTTAACCTGAAATTATTTAAATAACGGTCAAGGATCATAGTAGCTTCAGAGTTTGAACATGTGTCTTCAGTTCCCTATCACTTTCTGTTAAACTCTTGGGTGCAGTAGTTTATATTACAGAAGATTCTCAAATGTAAATAATTCCCTGAGCAGTTTACTGACTGTGTAGTGGAGATCCTACTAATTTTGTGCCATTTCCAGTAAGGATGCAGAGGAGTAATGGCCTGTCATCAGCTTCCCTCTGGCACCTGGGCCTTGGCTTCCCTCACAGCACTGGAAGGACAACCAGTCTAATTAGCATATTATGCTTTTATTATAGATTTGGAAGTTAATAATGGGAAATAAGAAATCTGTGAACAGGCAGACTGAGAGATAAGCACATACAACTACATAGATCAAGTGCTTTGTAAACAAATAGATTAACTAGTTAAAAGTGCAACAGACAGATATGTTGTTAAAAATAATAATAATTTATAGTGTTAGTACCAGTGACCATCCCAAATCATCTGAGTTTAAAAATTTAGGAACCCAAATAAGTAAGCCTTTTAAAAAATAGCCCAAATTCAGAAAATATGTATTAAGAATTTAAAAATGAATGTAATAAATATCATTAGTTTTAACTTGCCATGATATTTTAGAGAATTAAATTTGGAAAACGATACAATGATTGCATTCTACTCCTGTGCCATAAAATGTGGTTCTGGGATTATAGTTTGATCCAATTTCATTGATTTGGGAAGAATATAACATTCAATCATTACCCAAAAAAAGTGATTCAAAATGTATACATTTGCAATTATTGAAGTTGTTTTTAAATCTATGAAAACTTTGTGTGTATTGTATATACTAGCATGAGTTGATGAATACTGGTCGGTATCAAAAGTGGTATATTGAAAGGTACAGTTCATTTGCCTCCTTCCAAATATAGGTGTGTTTAGAGATCTCAAGAGATTATTGTTATTATTATTTTTGAGTCCCAGTAAATACTGCCAATAGTAATTCTTACAAGAGAATAAAATATGGACCTCTCTGTCTTTAAATTCACTTTTGCCTACAGAATAAATAGTACATTTTCTCATGGGTGAGGGTAAGAGAGGAGAATTCACAAGTGTAACTCCGCCCCATCCTCTCTTTCTGATACACCTACTAGAAGAGCACATATACTCCCTGCATCATCTTCCTTAAAGCTTTACAGGGGCGTCTTACATGGGGAAGTCATGTAAGTTCCTGTCATGCTTGAAACTGGGCGGGCAGGTTCCATTTCAGGGTGTGGTCTGAGCAAGCCCAGCTGGCTAGCAGACTAAGAGATCGTTTTTTTACAATTTACGCTTTATCCGTATTCCTGGTGCTCTTTTAATCTCCATCTGTCAGATCCCTTTTTTTCTTAATTGGTTCCAATTGAGCAGGAAAAAAAAAGATGCTATTTATTGTTTTCTCCACAAGTTGCAACAATAGTTCACATTTATTGAAGTTTCACATATTTGAATTTTATAAATGTGTATTGCTCATAAACTCCACTGAGTTAGGATTTGGTGTTGTAATAGCATCATTAACTTTCTGTTTGTTTATTTATAAAATTACTATATTTTCCAAAACAAAATAAAAAACAGTGAGAATAATGGCTTTGCTTTACAAATTTGCAAATGTTTTTCACAGACGAGTTTTCTGGAAGGCAGGTGGATGTTTATGCACCACCCCCGCCCCCGCCCTCTGCATTCTGTCCATTGTGATGTGGTCTTTAGTTAAAGTATATGAAGAAAATCTGGTCCTAATGTAAATGTGTAATTAAAAGTGGGAAGTGTTCAGATAATTGCGGACATTCTTTGCGAATATTGCATCAAAATTTGACAGTGGTGGGTAACTTTTTATTGCTTAGATTCAATTGAACATTAATAAAATCTCCAACAATGATTATAGATAGGAGACAATAAACTCCAAGAAACAGAGAAAAATTTCACCTCAAACAGCATCTAAATTTGCAGAAAGATTTGGAAGCCAGGAGTGTAAATTGCCTTTGTATGTGTTTTAATTATGTCCACCTCCAGGAAATCACAGTACTACCAGATTTTTAGTGAAGCGTTCCAAATCTTTCAAGAGTTGAATATTATTGGAGATTTTCCAGTTTTTTCTTCTTTTCCTAGAACAGCTTAGAATCATTACCCTGGTAATAACTTAGTCATATAGACAAAGTGTCTCTCCTACATAACGTTTCAGTGGCAGAATTTATCTGGGTACTGATCAAGTTTCAAAAGATCTTTAATATGTTAATAAATGAATCATCGGGAAGGGAAGTGATTTCTCTTACTCATACCCAGGATTTATTGTTTTTTCTCAAGAATATATATTTAGGGTATGTTTTCTGGTTTTTCACCTTTACATTAAATATAGTACATTTTATTTCACATTTAAATTCAACTTTACTAGGCTCATCCTCAAAAATTAGTAGAAAATGAAAGAAAAAAAATGGATTTTCAGATTCCCTTGACTCCCTCTTGTATTTTTTGTCCTTCAAATATAAAGTGGTACATTATCGGCAGGCCAAGTGCTTTGAGTTCATTTCCCATTTATGAAAATCCAAGCATGCAAATATCCCTGTGCTCTCAGAAATGCAGCTCAATTTAAGCTATGTCACTGAGGAACAAAGGCAATTAAATTAGCCTTCCTTGTTCTCCGCAGTGCCTTTCTCCTGACCATACCACTTGACTGATAATTCGTCTCAAAAATCATGACAAGAGAGCTCAAGATCAAACTTGTGTGGCACTCACCGTCATAAGATGCACTTCACCTCCAGGGAAAAGTCAGACTGACGTTCCTCATTTCCTTTCCACGCTGATGGAAACTTTCCCGAGGAGCCCTGATCTCTCTGTTGACACTGATGTGCCCTCATCCCAAACTTGAACTTTTCTTTCCACTTTAAATGTCATTGGGGTGACCTTTTCTGTGGAAGCATAGTGTTTAGAACAAGTAAACCTGCCTAATATTACCCTGAATTGACTTTTGCTGATGGTTATCCTTGCCCATCTTACAGTTTTAAACCCAGAAAGGATCGTAGCAACGTGAATCACATTCAGCTGTTTGGTGACTAATGCAGAGGCAGGGCAGACCCTTAATGGGAAAGTTACTTAATCAGAATTGGGGAATAGTGATTTAAGCTATCTAATTAATGGGGTAAGCAAGAGGAAGAATATCATTTTAAAATCGAAAGTGCTAATCGTGCGCAATCTTAAAATTATATTCTGAGTGCTTGACACTTAAGAAGGATCATATTTCAGGTTCTGTGTGGACTGGTCTAGCCAGTTCATGCCAAAATGCTTCACGCATATCTACATTTGTGGATTGATTTACCGACATTTTTTCTGGTGCTTGATTTTTCATTTTTCCTATGTATTTGATAAAATTGATTTATCTAATTTCCTGGTAGTCAGAGAGTACTTGCTTAGCTTCTCTGATGCTTGTGAAATAACTATAAAATGTGGCAAATATAATCAGACTCACCAAGATATACCTTCATTGCAAAACTCGGCAAATCCATAAAGATTAAATATGCATAGTAGTATTCTGGTGGATTTATGCATGAGAAATTGATTATTTTTATTATGTTGTTTTATGTATTTTAAAGGATAACAGAAGCAATTTCCTTTGAATGATAATGAAATACCATCATTAAAACTGAGAAGCCATAATCATACAATGGAAAAATGGGAATATAATTCTAAGCATTGCTCCAAGTTGGACCAAGGAATGCTGAAATATCTGTCACTGTTTTTCAACCTTTCCCAGCCAACTTGTGTGAAATAACAGGAAGGAATGTTAACCTAGAAACACTGTCCATCAGACTATGACTTAGTACAAGCATCTGGTCAATGTATGAGAGCCCCATGAGCAATCCCTTGGGGTAATGACACTTACGCTAAGGGCAAACTACTCAATGAAATCCATGCAGGCATACCTTGCAAACATGTAAGTTATTTGGGGAATGCTGAAGCTGAAAGCTGAATGGGTAACAGGTATTTAATGATCCTTTTCCACAGAATCCCACCACTATATTGACCTCTCCTCCTGTCCTTGCTCAGAGCGGCTGTTGCTAGTGATGCCAGAAACAGCTGACAGTTCTGATAACCGTACATAGTTGGAGGAGGAGGAGGAACATAGCCCTTCTTCTGCTCTGTCTTCTGAAGAGGCCATTCTTTCAAGCAGTAGCTTTAGCCATTAACTTCAATTTGGAGGAAATGGGGCTTTTCTTTCCTGGTTGCACCATCCTCAGAAATGCCTTTCCCTTGTCAATAGGAAAGGTCCAGTTGGGGTTCAGTCAATGCATGGAGGATTTGCTTTCACTCACAGGAGATTCTTACCTTTCAATAGAACTAGTTCCCTGGGCTTTCTCCTACAGTTGAACTGCTTGAAAACCGTTACTCTTAGTGTCGATATTATGAGGATTATGATCTAAAACTTGACTGCAGCCGTTTCAAATTGTGGAGGTTAGTGGAAATGCCACTTCGGTGACTAAAGGAACACCAAATGAATTAAAATGTTCTCTTGTTAAAGGAGAAAAGTAAAACCTCCACAGCTTCAGGGAGAGTGAGTAACAGTGATGCTCACATGCAGAGAACAGCAGGGAGCTCTCCTACACAAACAAGTGGAAATAATCCTTCCTTGGTCGTATTGGGGATGAGTTTCTCTTAAGAGATGATGTGGGTCTCTTTGCCGTAGGCTTTCTGCCTCTGGATGGGAATAAAAATGCTTCCCTGGGAAACTTGGGTAACATGAGGTAAAGGTGATCTAAATGGGCTGTGGTGCAACTAGGACACATTTCTGAATATGTCAGAACAGAAGCAACATTGGATTTTCACCTCCAAATGGTACTAATTCAGAAACCCTTTTTCTAATCAACTTGGCTGTTTCTCTATCTATTTTTATATTTTGTGCCTGTCACCCTAACTTAAAATTAATTTGACAAGCGTGCTATTTTGGGTTTCTACTAGTAGTCCCTCCCTATGCCTTTGTGGTATTTTTTTAAATTCTCATTATAATCTCAACTGGATATGAGACTAATAGATATATGAGATTGTGCCTTATTCATATTAGAATTCAGGAAATGTTGGCTGTTTCTGATAAATAATATCATTGTGGTAGTTAATTGTTGCCTCACTGTTATAGCAGTTGATTATCTGAGTGTGGCTCAAAAGTCAGTGTTCTGGAGCAATGAGATCTCTTGCTAGAGTGGCATAGGTACTTTAGGCATTCAATGTAATCAATAGTGATGGAAATATTAATGAATGGTAATAGATTACAATGGCTAAAAGGGAGCAGATATAACCTTTTAACTTAAATTTAAAATTTTATATAATAATAAATAATTTGCAACTATTATCTACTTAGGGAAGGAAAAATCCTCCCTACCCATTTTGCTGTTTAAGGAATATTAATTATAAGGTACAGAGCCATCCAAGGACTTGGAATTCTATCCCTTACTGAAAAAAACCTTCTTATAATTTTTACCAGTCTAATTCAAAAACAAGTCAGCTTTCAAATTGCATTGTCAAGAGGGTAAATTTCTGCACACATATGAAGCTGCTATTGCATTCAATTCGATAACCATTCTTTTAAAATGAATAGTTTACTAGACTTGTACCAACTCTTCAATTTTCAAAAAGAAGTATATAGGTAAACTTTCTCATTTTTATTTATGGGGTCTTGGAAGAAATAATTGCTGAGTTATAAGACTCACAATAGCTATAATTCAGATTTATATCTATCTTTCAGGATGCAGAACTCTTGCACAGTGTGATATACACTTTAGGCATACATCAAAAAGAATTTCCAAATTGCATATTGGCATGTGGAAAGGGAGGGTGGATTATCAGTGATATTGAGATATTAATTATTCAGTTTTACTGCCATGCATTATGAATAATGCATCTGACATTCAAACAGTAGAACAGCAGTTCTTACCAGAATACAATATTCTACAAACTTCTATATGGATACCAGGGCATTAGTTGTATAAGTAATTGATCCTGGATCTGAGTATGAAGACTTTGTCTTTATTGGGTCTAGTAGGTCAGGCCTGTACTTTCATATACCCCAGGTACATGCCACCTGGCAGGTGACATGAGCTAGAATAAAGTCAAGTCTGGCAAAGTGGATTAATTCTACTGGGAAAGAGCTTTGAACTGTGATCTGTGGCAAAAGGAAATAGAGAAAATAAACTTACTTTCCTTTTTGCTTTTAAGTTTCTTTTTTTTCATGTTCTTTTTACCAGTAAGTGTTTTCTAGGTTATAAGAGACATCGAAAATCAGATTTTAGTAGCCACCAGCTCATATTCTGAGGTAATTCAGAGCCTGTTCCAAATGCAAGCTCTAGGATCCAGGAAAAGTTATTTTTCTAATAATTTCTTTACCTACAAATGGTGAAAATGATATCTAAACTAATAGGCTGATATGAGGACTCAATTAGATAATACTTGACAATAAAATACTGATTAAATTTATTATTGTTAGTTTCTATATGGCATGCCAGATACTAGGAGAACTCCTGAAGTAAAATATTTCTTAAAAAATAAGAAAAAAAAGTCAATTTTGGATTAAAAATTAACTCAATAAAATTAAATGAGTGAGCCCTGGGTGGTGTGGCTTAGTTGCTAAAGTGTTGGCCTCCAGACCAAAGTGTCCTGGGTTTGATTCCAGTGAAGGGCATGCACCTTGGTTGCAGGCTCCTCCCCGGCCCAGGCCCTGGTTGGGACTCCTGCAGGAGGCAACCTGTTGATGTGTTTCTCTCACATTAATATTTCTGTCTTTTCATCTCTCTTCTACTCTCTAAAAATCAATGGAAAAATATCCTCAGGTGAGGATAAAATAAATTAAATGAGTGAATTCAAATTTATTAAAGGCCTATGAGTATATGGTGAAATAAGCAATATTTTCTGCATCGGCAATTTGAAAGGGACATCATAAGAAATATGATTAAGGAAAAAGTTCAAGTTTCATGCAAAGATGGCATAGAGCAGTATATGACTCTCTCCCCAAGACTCAACTCTGTAAAAATTAAAGGCAGGAGTGAAACTTCAATACCCATAACTAACCCATCAAGCAAACAATAACAAGAAAATACAAGTAACCAAGCAACAACATAAATAAGACATTCACGGGAAGGTACAATATTTCCTTGGACTAGTGCATTTAGACAGTGCATAGCTGTCTAGAGCCTGCAGAGGAAAGACAGCTTGGAGAAAATGTTTTAAGTTTTGTCACTGCCTTGGGTCATGATAGCCCTATTCCTTCAGAATAAAACCCTACAACCATAGCCGAGACCATTTATGCTGGTGCCCTTAAGTGATGCCAGAGTCTGAAAAAGCCTGGAGAAATTAAGAAAAATGCCCTTTGAGTATTACCATGTTGCTTCAATTCTGGCAACATGCTTTTTTGACAGAAAAATAAGCATGATTAAACTGGCTAAGATTCACACACACACACACACACACACACACACACACACACACAGGTTCTAACCTTTAATCCATATTAACAGACCATATCTGATAATCTGAAAGAAATTGAACCCACAAGCCCAAAACTATATATGCTCAGAGAACTAACAACCTAAAATAACTTGACTAACAGGAATATTTGAAGCAGAATTATTGCAGCAGGCAAACATTCTCCCCCCCCCCAAAAAAAATAAAGCATAATATTAGCAATAAAAATAAGTAACTTGAAGTATTATATCTTAAATATATAATGGTTGAAATAAAAAAAATTGAAGAACTCCTAAATGAATTAAGGGAAGGATAGAACTGGAAAATATATACAGAAGCCCAAGACATACAAGAACAAACTTTAAATTATTAGGGTTTTTTTTTCTATATCAGTCTTATAAAACTAACTCATACCACAAAGCCCTAATAATAAAAACAGTGCCATTTGGTTGAAGAAAAAAATATGCAGATGGAATTGATTAAAGGATTTAGAGGCAGACTGTATAAATACCATAAATATATTGCTGCAAATCAGAAAGACAAGACCAGGTTGTTCAATCTATAAAAAGTGGCTCATGGTATAAAGAAAGCTCAAACTCTGTCTTTACGCACCACCAGATAGCTTCTATTAATCAGTCACCTGAAAGTGAAAGGTAAAACCATGAAGTCGGTACAAAATATTTCTGCTACAGGAAAAAGGAATACTTATGCAAAACTTCTTACCAATAGGCTTTTCAAAGGACTAACTGAATTATCTCACAGTTAACAACTCTGTGAGTAAAGAGCAGTAAAGACAAAGTTAGTAGGATGTCAGAATGGGAGACAGTATTTGCATATTCAAGATTGGCAATGGATAAATAACCATCATTCCCAGAAAAACAAGAGATCCTGCAAATCAACAAAAAATATACAGCAATTCCAACAGACAAATGAGCCAAAGTCATAAACTATATTTTATGGAAGAGAAATACTAAAATGTTAACAAGCATATGAAGGGATGCACAAAGTTATTAGAAATAGAAATACACAAATAGGTTATGCTTATTTCTCTGTCAAAACTTTAAATGCTGGACAATTCTTAGTATGTACGTGGGTAGAATACAGCAACTCTCAGACACTGGTGGTGGCACTACTGTAGACGATGGAATCTATACTGAATGGCAACCTGTTCAGAACACATTCAAAATACTCCTATGTGTATATTTTCTTTTAGCAATTCTGCTCCCAGGAAAACATAATGGAGAATTGTTTACATAAGGGGGGTTTGTTAGCATTTTCAATCTGTGTCCTGAGTTGTGGTGAAAAAATTTACAGGCAATCTGGATGCCTATTACATGGAAAGCAGATGGAGAAATGTAATGGATGCACATCATATAGAAATTAGAGGCAAGAAATAAATGCACACCAACAGAGCATGCATGGCTGGCTCTTACACACATAGGTCTGAGTGAAAACAAGGCATAACCAAACCAGGACATACAAAATACAACAGATCCTATATAAATACAAAATATTTTATATAACCAATATATATTTTAAAAGAACACAAACTTTAAAAATGCATAATAAACATATTGGAATTGTCATCAATAAGAGGGATGGAAGAAAAATGTCTAGGGAATATAGGAAGGAAGGAGAGAGGCAGGAGGCAGTTGGAAGGGAAGGAGAGAGGGAGAAAGGGAAGGAGGAAGGCAGGAAGGAAGGAAGGAAGGAAGGAAGGAAGGAAGGAAGGAAGGAAGGAAGGAAGGAAGGAAGAAAGGAAGGAAAGGAGGGAGAGAGGGAGAGAAGGAGGGAGGGATGGAGGAAGAAAAAAAAGAAAGAAGAAAAGGAGGAATGGAAGGAAAGAAAAAAAGAAGGATTAACAGAGGAAGCGGGGGAAGGGAAACCCCAAAGAGCTTGAGAGGGGAGTTTAATGGGCCAATGATGATAAACTATCCTGAGTAGTATAATCAATTCAGCTCCCTCAGTTTGAAGTATTTTTTAAAAGGGACTAATAATTTGAAGGCAAACATTTTTCTCTTCAGTGAAAGATTCATATGCCTACAAATACATGTCCTTATTTTATATGAACACATCTGAGATGTATCCTTGGGTTAAAAAAAAAGTTAAAAGTAGAAAAAGTTGGAATCACACATTTCTTCCTGAAATCCATGACTCTAAGACATTGGTATTGTGTGTGTGACATCTAATAGCACGGTGTCTGACAAGTAGTGATGTTCAGTAAGGCATTTGTTAGTTAAATCATTAAGCCATCATTGGTTTAAAAGCAGAGGAAAAGGTAGTTATTTCTGCTTTTACAAAAGATGTAGTAGCTGGGATTAGATGACCTTCCCACTGGAAACAACTGAAAATATAGACACTGAATATCAAGATGCAAATAATGTTTGTTTCAAGTTTGTTTCATTTTTTTAATTTTCCCTTTGATTTTCTTTTTGGCCCATTGGTTGTTCAAGAGTGTTTGTCTCATTTCCTCATGCGTAAGAATTTGCCAGTTTTCTTCCTGTTGGTTTCATGGGAGCATACATATGTCAAATCTTATAAAATTGTACTTTTAAATGTGTGAGGTTCACCTCAATAAACCTGTTTTTTTTTTTAAGCATATAAAAGTACTTGAAGGAAATCACCTAATAATGTTAGGGTGGGGCCTCTTTATTCAACCTGAATGTTTGCACAATTAGAACCCATACTACATACAGGAGCATGTCTCAAATTCAGTGTAGGCCCCTTAAAGTATCAGTGCAGGCCAGTGTCTCTGAAGACTGGTGTCCCCCCTCAGCAACTCCCCTGCAGAGAGAAAGCTCTGGTCTTAAACTGATCTCCTCAAGCCCCACCTGCAGACTTTGTATTGGAGATGTATGAGAATAAGGTTCACTTTCTCCAAGTAAGAAACATCTTAATTTCAACCTAATTATTTAAAATAAAACAATCCAGGTTTAATTGTGTGTCTATCTTCTACTTGACAGGTAGAAAATTCAACTTCACAGACAGCAGCAAAAATAGTTCTAGGAAGTCCCCTGTTGTCCTTAATCATCAGAGTCCTCTCCTTCCCTCTAGGAAACCGACAAGTTTACTTCAGACATTTTCCCTGAATTCCCTCTGTCCTGCTGCTTCTCTGACTCATAAATCTTTGCCAAGGCTGAGAACATGCCGATTTTACACTTCAAATTCTTGATACTTCGCTGGAAAATCTCTACAGATCAGATCAAGGGGCTCCCTTGATTGTCCTAAGCATAGAACTGCATCCAGACTACCTTTTCCTAATCTCCCGGTTCTATTTTTAGCTTGAAAGACATTTTTCTTTTGCGTTTCTGTTTCTTTCCATCTATGTTTCTTTCCGTCTCTTCCTCCTCTAGAGAACTTGGGCTTATTGCTTCAGTGCAGTTTGGTTCTAGGAAACAAATTCCAAATAAGGAGAGTGTCATGCAGACAACTTCTGATTTTTCTTTCTGCCAAAAATACCTCTGTTAAGAAAAAGCTCAGTCTGTTCTCTGTAGGACAGAAGAAAGGAGAGGAAAAGTTTCACAGATAATGAAATATATTCATGGCCTAAACATTTCACAAAGGCCAAAGTATTTAATTTCCCAACTGTTTAGGTGGCATTTGCAAAAATATTTTCAGTAGTCCAATCGACTGAATAAACTTAAGGAAAGCTGTGGTGCCTTATAAAGCATTATCATAGTGTACATAGCAAGCAAGACCAGTAGAACCACTTTCTAGTGTGGCAGGAGGTGAAATTGGCCAGATAACAACTCCCAGGAGTATCTGAGCATTCACACGCATGTGTGAGTCTATGTGTGTGTCTGAGAGAGACCAACGGACAGAAACACAAACTGTATGGTGCATGAAATAATGTGCTTTAGCTTATATTATCTGTTTTCTCAGATATTTTACCACTTTATCCTTTTGTTAGCACTTAAGATAAAATATTTTAATGATAATCTCTGTTTTTTTAAATTAGTCAAGTTAAGTGACTTTCCAAAAATATAAAATTAATGAAAAAGAGGTGACATTTGAAACCAACGTATTAAACTCTGTCTCCTACGTAATATTAACTATCCTAATGTTATCAACAGAACTGGATTCAGATTCTGACTTGATGATTTGTATACATGATGTATTCTTTTCTCTAACATGGAAATAATCAATTAGGTAACCACCCTGCTTACTACTCACAAGGCAAACATGTCCCCATACACAGACTGGTGAACCAATTCAATTTTGTTAACATGACCAATTCCTTTGGAACCCCTGAATAAATTGTGAAAGTATTTCCATATCTTTTAGATAGTGTTGATCCTTTAAAAAATTAAGATGTTTTATTAGGTATAATTCTAGGTTTAGTAGTATATAGAGTAACTAATTTAATTATAATTGAATTTACAGTAAAGTCCAACTGTGAACGGCTTCCTAAAAAGCAGTTGCTATTGTTAATGTTTTACTTAGAAACACTTGGTTTGTGCAATTCTCAATAAGTAAGCAAGAACCACAAATGTAGAGGGAAAAGCTATTCACACTATAAGCTAGCTGCTGAAACTAATTTAATTGCAGCATAGTCCATTTCTTCCACTGTCTCTCTAGACTTGCTGCTCACCACCTTCTTCCTCTTCTTTGTTTTGATAGCTGACCCAAGTGTACTTCCTAACTAGGACACTTGACCTGCCTCAGGATTGGTTTTTGTTGGGTTTGGTTAATTGGGTCCCAGTTGGAGAAAAAAGGAAGGAGAGTGAGGTCAAGGTCTTTATTCACAAATTATGTTTTGAGTCTCAGTTTGCAGCCTGGGGTAGAAGATGTGGCCCACACCTCCAATAAGCAATTCTTAAAATACCAGCAGGATGTCTGAGAATTCAATTCAAGACTGACACTATCTACCTAGCATCAGATTCCACAGGCTGAGGGCTTAGTCTGACAAGACTTCAGTTAACAAGTCCCAAACCCAGGCCAGTGCCTGTACTTCTGACCAACTGGCTATAGTCAGAGATTCCCACAATTCCCTCTTTTTTGGATTTGATTACTATGCTAGAGTGGCTCATAGAACTCAGAGAAACATGTTACTTACTAGATCATTGGTTTATTGTAAAAGGATATAACTTAGGAACAGCCAGATGGGTGAGATGCATAGGGTAGGGTGTGTGGGAAAGGGAATGGAGCTTCAATTCACTCTCCAGGCATATCACGCTCTCCAAATCTCCAGTTGTTCACCAACCAAGAAGCTCCCTGGACACTGTTCTCTGGGGTTTTTATGGAGGCTCCATTCCATAGGCATGGTAGATTAAATTATCCTCCCTGGAAGTCAGTGGATGGGACTAAAAGTTCCAAAGCCCTGATCTCCTGCTTGATTCCTCTGACAACCTGCCCCATCTTTAAGTACTTTCCTAACTTTCAGACTTGGGAGTGACAATGGTCCTACTGTCCATAGTCAAAAATCTTGCACTATCCCTTTCTTTCTGTTTTCTAAACCTATCCACACCTTTGTGATTCATTTATTTATAAATAAACCTTCTTCAAATTAGCTAAATTTGAGTGTGACATCTGCTTCTTATTTGGACCCATATTGATACAAATTATTATGTAAGCTTCCAGAAATTTGCATATAAAAGCTTGTATCAATACAGATGTACTTTTTATTTCTTTTCCTGCACAATTAGTGCATTTTTTACACGCCTTGTTGTTTTTTCAATTAATTACGTATCTTGTAGATTTTTCCGTGTTAGCACAACAGCTATTTAACATGTTAAAATAAACTAACCTTAAACGTATGTAAGATTTGGTAGGCTAACCAATGAAAAGTAAGTATTTAATATAATAGAAATGCTATGGTCACAAAAAAAAGTTTAATCCACACACCCTTTTTTTTTAAACTTTCTAAACTTCGGAATCTACTGAAGAATGAGAATTTAATGTCACCCCAGGATTGAAGATTATTTGCATTTTTTGAAGTCATTCCTTTCTTTTAATTCCTTGTGCTAACCATTTCCTTCAAAGTAAATTCTTTCATAGCTACTTAATAAATGGAGCACATTTACCCTTAGTGAAGACTATCACTTGAAAGTTAAAAATATATTAAAGAGGAGTATAATTGTTGGTGGGCCTCACTCATTACCACTGGGATGAAAGTTGACATGGATCAAATCAACACATTGTACACTTTAAATTCACACAATGTTATCTGTCAATTATATTTCAAAAATACATTTAAATACAAAAATGTTTTTGATAGTTCATATTAGAGTTCACAAAAACTACTGATGTCACTGATTTTCTATGGACTAGTTTACCTTGTACAGATTTAGAAACATTTGGAGAGTGGGGAAATGAGACTGTCATTTGAGAATGCGTTAGCAGGGTGTGTGTTTCCTTTGTTCAACTTTCAGCATTTGCGATAATCATCTTCCCCATGTTGCTATCCTCCACTTATGTTACCTAGCTTCATGAGACTTCCGAATAAACCTTCCCACAAGTTCTCAGTTTCTTGACGTTTTCTTAACTCCCATTGATATATTTACTATCAGGATGTTCTAATAAAAGTATTGGAATGTCTTTCCAATTACATAAATGTTCTGGAGAAGTGTTAAATAACATTAACAAATGAAATAAACTATCTTGAAATCTAAAATGGATAACATAACTCTGAGTAAAGATTATATTTTCACAGAAAGTAAAACCATATGGCCAGGTGAGAGCCACTTTTTCTTATTTACATCATCTCATTATTAAACGTTCCATATGCTATTGTCTGGGAAACTGAAACTACATGATGTATAAACAGATTCAATCTATTATTCATTTGTTAAACACAACAAAACAGGACAATTGTTTATTTCCAACCCCCTACCCCATAAAAACAAAGCATACAATGTTCTCTATGACAGTTCTTTTCTTTGTGGGTTACATCATTTTTTGCCAAGAAAGTGAGTTCTCTCTGCCCTGAAGGAGTCTTTTGGTTGACAATTATCCTTTCTCAACATTTATTTCAGCACTAAGATTCAGGAATCCCGTGGAGCTTATCTCTATGTTTATAGAATTCTTTTTATTATTTTAAAGCTATGTTAGTCTTCTTTAAGCCAAAAAAAAAAAAAAATGGGCATTCTCTGTGCATCTCAGTCTTAAAGAGTTTTATTATTAAGAATACCAATTTCCTTCAGCAGCACATTAAAATACTGGGTATAGTCTTCCTAGGACTAGAAGTGACTATACACTAGAAATAGCCATACAGTAGAAATGGTCATAATATGTTATGAAATGGTTTAACAATTGCAACTTATGCAACTATTGAAAAAAACGTAAGAAATCTTTAAGATAAAAATACACATTGGTGTAATATACACAATATTTCTACCAGGGATCCCAATGTATTTCAGTGTTCACACAGTAAATAAATATAGTTATATATCTTAAATTTGATCTAAGTTTATGATGGTGTGATAAGCATAACAATGCTGCCCTCCCCCGAAAAAAAATGCCCATACCGTAATCTATGGAACCTATAAATATGTTAATATGAGTATTCATATTAACAAATTATGAAGGTTATAAACATTGAGAAGGGGAGATTATCTGAGTGTATCCAGGTGGAACTAATCTATACTAATAAAAGGGTAATATGCTTATTAAACCGGGTCAACCCAACGTCTTCTGGTTGTTCAGTCCTCCTTCTGGACAAAGCCATGGTGGCAGGGTCCAAGGCAGAGGTAGTTAGGGGCAATCAGGCTAGCAGGGAAGCAGTTAGGGGTGATTGGGTTGGCAGGGGAAGGCAGATAGGGATGATCAGGCCAGCAGGGGAGGGCAGTTGGGGGCAACCAGGCCGGCAAGGAAAGGCAATTGGGGGGCGGGGCTATCAGGCTGGCAGGCAGAGGTGGTTAGGGGCTATCAGGCAGGCAGGCAGGTGAGCAGTTAGAAGTCAGTGGTCCCAGATTGTGAGAGGGATGTCTGATCGCCCCCAAGGGGTCCCAGATTGGAGAGGGTGAAGGCCAGGCTGAGGGACCCCCTCATGCATGAATGTTGTGCACCGGTCCTTTAGTGTAGTTTTAAAAGTGGAAGAGGGAGAAAGAAGAGTTGAATCAGAGAGATGCAGCAGAAAAGAAAGACAGGAAAGATTCAAAGCCAGGAAAGGACTGGACTGCTAGTAATGGCTTTGAAATGGAGGAGAAAAACCAGCAAGAATTTAAGACCTCCAGTAGACATCCAAAAAATAAATGGGACTTTAATCCTACTACTACATGGAAATCCATGCTGCCAACAATCTGAATGTACCTAGAAAATGATTTTGACCTTATAGGACTGAGATAGACAATCTAAGTCTACTGACCCACATACTACTATGAGATAAAAAAATTTGGTGTTACTTAGCTACTGAGTTTGTGTTAATTTGCTAAGACAGAAAAAGAAAACTGGTACAGTAGGTGAGCTTTGCTTGTGATAGTTTTGATGTCCCAGATTCTTTTCAGTCACCTGATCATTTTCACTTTTACTCATCTTATTTTATTTTTCTAACTGTATCTATTTTCAACAGGCAGAAGGAGGCCA
>PVJC01031040.1:0-20842 GCA_004026665.1 Murina feae
CACACACACACACACACACACACACACATAAAAGGCGCCTGGCAGACTGGGGCCATCATAGGACATCCACTGAGGGGTCCTAGACTGTGAGAGGGCACAGGCCGAGCTGAGGGACTCCCTCCACCCCGAGTGCACAAATTTTTGTGCACCGGGCTTCTAGTATATAAATATAATTGAAAGCAAAACTTAACCTGTGGTAAAAAGTATTCCAAACAGGACAAAAGATATAAATAAATGCCATTCCTCTCCCTTCAGGTCCCCCAGTTCCTCTTTCCAGCATTATTCCAGAAATATTCCTTGCATACAGAAGCCTATGAATCTTTTATTTTTTTAAAAATCACAAATGGTAGCTCACATACACACATGAATAGATATATAAATATATCTTATTTTTTAGACTATTTTATTGTTAACTGTATTATAGGTATTCCCCATTTTACTGTAACAACAAACCTTGGAGCTTTTTATTAGCACAAATAGCTCTATTGTATTATTTTTAATGTCTGCAAAATATTCCATTTCATGTGTGTGCCCTAATCTATTTTAATAGTCTACTCTTGATGGAAACTGAGATAATTTCCAACCTTTCACTATTACATGTTCATGTCTTTGCATATAAATAGAGTCTATCAGCAGAATAAAATATAGAAGTGGAGTTGTGTCTATTGGTAAATGCATTTTGGGTTTTGATAGATACTGCCAATGTCTTCCAAAGAGTTTATACTAAGTTGCACTCTCACTAAAGGTGCTTGAGGGCCTGTTTTGCATACTCTTATCTGTGCTATGAAATTAATATTTTGCCTTTTCATTCATGTTGGGTAAAAGTATTATTTTATTTTTGTTGATTTTTATTTATTTAATGTACAATAATGATACCTATTGAGCATTTCTTTTGTGCAATGCATTATTCTAAATGCTTAATGTTTTTAACTTAATTTAGCGACCCTACGAGGTACGTAGTGTTGTTATTCTCTTTTAATGAAACATGAGACACATAGGGGTAATTTACTGCCCAAGATTATGTGGATAGTGGCTAACAGCACTGGATTCCACCAAACTAGTGGGCTGTATGACTCCAGAGCCTGTGCTCGTCATTGCTAAGTTACTCTCAGAATAACTGCCAATATTTATCTTCTATTACATATAACTATCTGTCATGGCCTTTGCATATTTGTCTTATTGATTTGTAGGCACTCTTTACACATTAGGGAAATTGGCCCTTTGTCATATGTTTTAAATATATTTTCAGTCTGTATTTTTGACACTGTTTATGTTTCTTTTTGCATACAGACATATTCAGTTGTGATGCAGTTGAATTTTCAATCTCTTCTTTTGATCATTAAGTTTTATTACTACTTTAGGTCTTTCTCACTCTAAGATTATAAAAATATTTTTTTATGTTTTTGTCTCATACTTTTAAATTTCATTTGAAACTTTGATCCTTTTGGGTTTCATTTGGGGATCAGGAGTGAAGACAGATCTCACTCCTATATAATAAAAGCCTCATAGGCTAAGTGGTCTTCTGGTTGGTTGTTCAACCAATCAATGCGTAATATGCTAATAATATGCTAAGGCCGCTCAATCGCATGCCATGATGTGCACTGACCACCAGGGGGCAGACAATGCAAGAGCTGCCCTTTGGTGGTCAATGTGCTCCCACAGGGGGAGCACTGCTCAGCCAGAAGCCTTGAGCTGGGCTCACAGCTGGCAAGTGCAGCAGTGGTGGCGGGAGCCTCTCTTGCCTCTGCAGCAGCGCTAAGGATGTCTGACTGTCGGACATCCCCCGAGGCCCCTGGACTGCAAGAGAGTGCAGGCCAGGCTGAGTGACCCCCCTCACCCGCCCCACGAGGGCACAAATTTCATGCACTGGGCCTTTAGTTGTTATATGTTGATTTTTATTAGATATAATTGCATCTTTTGACATATACATAAGTATAAGCCCACTAAATAAAAAATATAAAACATAAAAATATATATATACACAACTGCATGCCCAAGATACACCTATTCATACATATATTTATATGAACAAATTCATACATAGAAATAAAATTTATGCAAGTACAAATACATGAAAGAAAATATAGTTACATGCCCCTGAACATTTGAATACTTAGAGAAAGTTCATTCTTAATATAATGCCAGATGTGAGTGAGATTTGGTTGCTGTTGATGTGGGATGTGCCCATTTTTCCTTAATGGAAGATTAAAAAATCTTACAATTGGATCCTGCACTACACATCAATATATTTATATATGACAAGCATTCCATAAA
The DNA here is from genome assembly GCA_004026665.1 of Murina feae. NCBI lineage: Eukaryota > Metazoa > Chordata > Mammalia > Chiroptera > Vespertilionidae > Murina > Murina feae. The sequence goes on from PVJC01031040.1 coordinate 2,275, forward strand.
AATTGGTTCCACTTCCTATTTATATTTCTTATCTTTATAGCAAAGGAAGAAAGCAGATCAACAAGAGTCACATAAAGAAAAGCTAAAATCATGGGCTAGGATTTATGCAGGGCGTCTGTCCCACCTGTAGAGGAGACCAGTCATATCTTAGCTGTTTCCAGCTCCACAACTATGCTGCCTTTTCATTTCTTACTATAAACGTTAATTATGAATTTTGATCGAAAATGAAAGAAGAATGTCCGGGTCTAAGCCAGTACTTCTCAACCAGGGGAAGTTTTCCCCCTCGAGGATATCTGTCTGGAGTCATTTCTGGTAGTCCCAGCTGGAGATGGGCCAGCTGCTGCTACCACCGAGGGGGTCGAAGCCAAGGGTGCTGTTATCTGCAGTCCACAGGAAAGCCTCCCCACCTCTCCAAGAGAGCATAGTCTTATCCAAACAGTGTTCAGAAACCCTGGTTTAGGTCCAGGCGGGGAAACCAGAACCCTAGGTCAAGTGTTGACTTGTAGGGAGAGGAGTACAATGTTATAAAAGAAAAGGCCTCGATACTAACTCTACACAGACACATTCCAGGATTTTGGTGGCTGTTTTCTTTTTACATAATCAGTAAACAAGCAGACAGGTCAATGGACTTTTTGTTTCCTTTGCAAATGTTACTAACCTTTATTATGCAGTATAGGAAGGCTGATAATTTTTGAACGATTTTCTTGAAATCTATCTAGTTGCTCTTGTTTATAACCTTCAAATATCTGCATTGTCTTTCTGTGTAGTTTTCTAGTAGGCTGTTCTGTTTTTTCCCCCCTGCTCTTTAAAGAAATTCTCTGGATGCTTTAAATGGTCTACAAAATTATCACTGTTCTTTGAATAAGTAACATATTAATTGTAGTTTGCAGCGGCAGTTTTACAGTAAAGGGAGGTTCTTGTGAAATCTATTCTGGGAAGATGAGGGAGGGCAGGGGAAAAAAAAAGAAAGAAGCAGGAATGTTATGTGGTTCTGCACCATTAATACTGGCAATGGGTTCTTTCACCTCCTGCCCTCTCAACCTCTTGTTTTCTGACCCAGTTTTGTGCGTTTAGATGTAATCTTTTGGCCGATGGCTGCTCATATACAGAATGCTTTAGGAGGCAAATCATTCTGACAAGTATATTAAGAAAATAATCTTTAAAAGCACTTCCCACGTGTAAATAGAACAAACTTCAACAGAAGCTGGGCTTTACTTAAGGCACCGCTTTCTGTACCAGTTAAATCAGTGGTTCTCAACCTTCCTAAAGCCTCGACCCTTTAATACAGTTGCTCATGTTGTGGTGACCCCCAACCATAAAATTATTGTAGTTGCTACTTCATAACTGTAATTTTGCTACTGTTTTGTCATGTAAATATCTGATATGCAGGATGTATTTAGGCGACCCCTGTGGAAGGGTTGTTCGACCCCCAGGTTGAGAACCGCTGAGTTAAATCTTCCCCTCTGAAATCTTAGTAGGGCAGCCACAGGGGATATCATGTTAGACTGTCAGTTCATTGGGATGAAACACCGTGCAGCTAGTTAGCAACTGTGTCTGCATTACGACGTTGGCATTTAGTTGAATCTAATGACTTCGAGGCATTTGTAATTCAATAATTGGGATAGTAACAGATGAGCCAAATTAAGAACAGAATGTTTTTATTTACTTTGTAATTTTAAGCAGTTTTTTCAATGCTTGTTAAAATTTTAATTGTTGGCATTCATATTTTGGCAGACTTTATACTTTAGAAGGAAAACTGGTTGAAAGTGGGACAGAGTTGGAGAATGGACAGTTTTATGTGGCTGTTGGCAGAGATAAGTTTAAGAAATTGCCTTACAGTGAATTACTTTTTGACAAGTCAACCATGAGAAGGTCTTACGGGTAAGTTTTCATCCTCATTTACTTCTCATATATTAGTTATCGCTTGAAATAGCATTGAGTCTTTTGCTGACCACTGGTATATTTTATGTAATCTTGTTTATCAGTTAGACTGCAAAGCATACACAATATACATTGACCTGTTTTTGCCATGATTGGAGATTGAGATCTATTGCACAATAATTTTTGGAAATCTATGGAAGACTAAATAGTATATTTTTTACTATATTTTTATTTTTTTTCTATTCATTTATGATTTTATAACAAATATAAAGACTTACTCCTGTGAAGAAGATACAGGGCAATTAGCTTCTTTAAAAAAATATATAAATTTTCATTGTCTTCAGAGAAGAAGGGAGAGGGAAGGAGAGAGATAGAGACATCAATAATGAGAGAGAATCACTGATTGGCTGCCTCCTGCATGCCCCACATTGGGGATCAAGCAGGAACATGTACATACCCAGGCATGTATCCTGACCAGGAATCAAACCTTGACCACCTGGTTCATAGGTCAATGCTCAACCACTGAGCCACAATAGCAAGCCAATTAGCTTCTTTAAAGCATACATTATTGGAAGTTTTAATAATGTCTTAACTGTTCAGCTGGATCAAGTAATTTTCAAACATCTAAAGGTGTTTTAAAAAACCCATATAATATTTTATACACCATTTAATAATAACGTTAAAATATAAAAACAGTAAAATTCCACTTGTGCAAAATAAATAGATGAACTGCTTTTATAGTTAATATATGCAAAATTTTATAGATAACAATTTTAATTACTCATAATACTCTGTGGACTGTTTTTCTCTATGCAGTGTCATATATTGGTGAAAGATGCATTATTTACAGCCAAGTAGCTGGACCTCATAGGCATGCCTGAGGAGCCCTGGCTCCTGGCCCATGCTGGGACCCTCCCTTCAGCTGGCTCACGGTGCCCAGGGATCTACCTCTCCTGCCATTTACAGATATTCTGTGACCACTTTGCTATTGGAAATGGAACTTTTTGGTGGTTTTCTGCTAGGGTGGGTGATACTTGTAGAGACAGAGCAGAATGTCACCAATATGCTGTCCATGAATTCATAGTTTGTGAAGCCTGATGGAGAGCTCAGTTGAGGGTCTCTAGATAAGCATTAGATGAAACCAAATTTCAGGGATGTTGTTTAACGTATGAAAGAGCACATGGCTTCCCAGCACTTCAGAATTACTCACCAGCAGACTTATTGCTAACCATCCTTATCCATCCATGAAATCAAATCCTTCCACAACCTGCCGAGCAACACTGGATCAGTCTGTTGTTAGCTTCAGTGTGTAATTGATGGCAGTGGGAAAACTCTAACTCATGTGACCTTTCTCAGGCAAATTAGTAAGATTACATTTATCTCTGCATCCTCTTATTTACAGAGTTTCAGTTGAGTTCCAGAATAGGTCTTTTCCTAATAATATAGACATCTACAAAACAACATTCCTATAGTTGAAGAGAATTTTTATTTTTTTTGACAAGAGTGCTGGTTTAGAAAGTCCTGGAATATAAATGTCAGTGTGCTACCATTCTGAGCTCCTATCAGAGGCAGACAGTATAGGAGTTTAGAGAGAAAGAGAGAGAGAGAGAGAGAGAGAGAGAGAGAGAGAGAGAGAGACCAATTTATTGTTTTAAAGTCAACTTGGCAAAATCATTACTCAGCTTGAGAAATGATCTTTTGAAATTCATATGGAAAATTCAGAGAATTAAATAAAAATGCTGTGAAAGAATATAATTTGTTACTAAGAATTTGTTGTAAGTATCAATTACAATAGTATGCAGAGAAATAGTAAACATCTTTTAGAATGGAATTTTGAAATTTTATGATGGTCCTCATGAAATTGGGAAAGTATGCAGTACTTTTGTGAAACACTGATATTAATAAACAGTTGACTTCCAGGTTGGGATGACAAATTGAGATGACAATTGTCTTGCATTGTATATTATTTATAAATAACACTCGTGTCTCTCAATTGCAATTTGTTTTTGCAGTCAGAAAGCTTCTTCACTGCCTCCTATTGTGGGATCCAGAAAGGGTAAAGGGAGTGTAAGTATCAGATGGTTTACTCATTAATGTTCTATATTTCTGTACAATACATTGAAACTGTCCTTTGGGTTTCAATTAAATTTGAATAAATAAAATCTAGCTGGTATATAAGCAGTTGTGTGAAACAATACTAGGACATTAATTTACAATTAAGGTCTTACAAGAGAGCTAACATTTTTAGAATATATATTTTGAAATAGATACCATTTTCCTTGTTATAGATCTGGTACAATTTACATCACAGTTGAAATATAGACAATAATACATAAAACTAGAAGAAATGCTGGGGTAGGTCACATTAGTGGTCCACCCAGTCCCATTTCCTATCTCTGACAAAGACTAAAAAAGAAGTTTTTGTAAGAAAATGGTGATCCATATAATTCTTTAAAAGATTGAGAATCATTTCAAATATTTATTCCCTATCATAATCTTTTCCATTCATCATTCGTTCATTTGTTAATTTAGCAAAGTTTATTAAAGGCCTATTATGTGGGAATTGTGACACGCAGTAGTAGGTAATTCCTTAACTTCTTTGTATTTTTCATCTGTAGGTCTCACGGAGATGGCTTTTATGTCATGCCACACTGTTGCTTTGACAGAGTTCTTCTAGCTAAGGCTTCCATTTCCACCCTTTTGATTGAATTTCCAGACCGGTAGTGGTCAGGACTGATTTGATATTTCCCCTCTCTGAATTAAGGAAGCAAAATTCTTATTATGGTGTTTTGTGAAATAAATGGCCATTTGGCAATGATACTACTTCCTAATGATGATTTAGATATCTCTCCATCCTTTGGTTATATCATGTGAAAATCTTTTTTTTTAAATATATTTTATTGATTTTTTTACAGAGAGGAAAGGAGAGGTATAGAAAGTTAGAAACATTGATGAGAGAGAAACATTGATCAGCTGCCTCTTGCACACTCCCCACTTGCACATGTGCCCGCAACCAAGGTACATGCCCTTGATCGGAATCGAACCTGGGACTCTTGAGTTCCAGGCCGATACTCTATCCATTGAGCCAAACTGGTTAGGGCTCATGTGAAATTCTTGAAAAAAAAAAAGAAAAATAATTTTGCATGAAGTAGTAGTGCTGAACTCAGCATAGCTAACAGCAGAACCTTTATTAGCCACTCATTCACTGGGACTCATATAGCTTATGACAAAAGACTTGCCCCTCAAGAAGTATACAATCTCATTGAAATAGAGATGATAGCTTGAAAAGGTAACCAACAAGCTAACCACCAAATGTGAGATGGGACTGGTAAACATTAGAGAGTCAGAAGGCACCAATGTGCATTGGTCAAAGTACATGGGGAAAGTTGAATTAGAGTTATGCCTTTGAGGACTGTTTAAGATTAAGGCAAAGTCAATGAGGGGGGAAGGGCTTCAGGTAGAAGGAACAGTGTGAGAAAAGGAGAAGCAATAATACTGGCTGATATTTAGTGAACACTTGAGGGCTCAACACTATGGCTGTCTTTACAGGTGTGATTTACTTAATAGACAGGTACTATTATTGCTGCATTAAAAAACGAGAAAAGAAAGCAGACCATAGGAGTGCCACTTCTAAAGGCTTCTGTTGAACAACTGGCAGGGGAGGGATTGTGACCAGACGGCCTTCCTGAAGGAATCTCATGCTTCTGACCCCAGGGAACAATGAGTTTCTCAGGCTGACTGGAACAGAAGGCCTTCCTTCAGTGTGTGAAGGCTGATATGCCTAAATGGTAGGTGATGGCAGTGTTAGATGACTTGGAATGTCAGAATGAGGAGACTAATCTTTAAGTGGAGGGCAACTCATGAGGCTTCTGAGAGGTGAACATGTTAATCCAAATCTGTTCTAGGAAGGTCAGATCTTTTATGTGCAGAAATACTTAACATGGTGAGAGGCCATAGATGAGACATCAGTTAGGCTACAATTACAAGCAATGGCTACAATTACAAACAATAAAAGAGTAATATGCTAATTAGACCAGGAGACCTTCAGGAGACCTTCTGGACATCCTTCCGGACAAAGCTGAGGGTTTGGCTGGTTTGAAAGCTGACCTCAAACAGCCTTCAGCCACTCACCCAGGCTGGCCATGACCCCCAGCGAGGGCCTTCATCCTGATGGGGGTGTGGCCAGCCTGCAAATGACCATCAGCCCCTTGCCCAGGCCTACCCTGCCCCCAGCTGGGACCGTCACCCCAGTGTAGGTGTGGCCAGTCTGAAAATGGCCCTCAGCTCCTCACCCAGGCTGACCACGCCCCCAGCGAGGATCCTTACCCTCATGAGGGCATGGCCAGCCTGCAAAGGGCCATCAGCCCCTTGCTCAGACTGGCCCTTTCCCTCAAGAGAACCCCTACTCCAGCTCCCACCCATGTACCAGGCCTCTCTTCTATACTAATAAAAGGGTAATATGTTAATTAGACCAGGAGACCTTCCAGGAGACCTTCCAGACATCCTTCCAGACAAAGCCATGATGGTGGGGCTAAGGCAGAAGCAGTTAGGAGCAATCAGGCCAGCAGGGTAGGGCAGTTGGGGGCAAGCAGGTCAGCAGGGGTGGCAGTTGGGGGTGAGCAGGCCAGTGGGGAGGGGGAAGTTGGGGGCAATCAGTCCAGCAGGGGCAGGCAGTTAAGGGTGATCAGGCCAGTACAGAGTGGTTAGGGTGATGCAGGCAGGCAGGCAGGTGAGAGGTTAGGAGCCAGTGGTCCCAGATTGCAAGCCTGTGGGACCCCCTGTGGGATCAGGCCTAAACTAGCAGTCAAACATCCCCCAAGGGGTCCCAGATTGGAGAGGATACAGGGCGAGCTGAGGGACATCCCCCATGCACGAATTTCATGCAATAAGCCACTAGTCATCTAATCTAGTAAAAGAGTAATATGCAAATTAACCATCACTCTGAGACACATAAGCCACGCCCGCAAGCCAAGCCACACCCACCAGCCAATCAGAGCAGCTGTATGCAAATTAACCCAGCCAAGATGGCAGCTGGCAGCCACGGAGCTAGAGCAAACAGGAGGCTTCCTTTGCACCAGCAGAAACTGCTTGCCTAGGCTGGCTGGGCCTATGCTCAAGGCAACAATGTTTTAATTATAGAAGCAATGGAGCTGAAGCAAACAGGAGGCTTCCTTGCCTGACTAGGCCTCTGCTCAAGGCAACAAAGTTTCAATTAAAGACAATAAATAAACCCCAGAAACCTGATTCCAGCCAGCCTCGCTGGGACGTGGGTCAATGGGAGCTGTGGGCAACCTGCAAATGGCCCTCAGTCCTTCACTCAGGCTGGCCAGGCACCCCAGTAGGGACCTGAAACCTGAAGAGACTATGGGCAGCCTGAAAATGGCCCTCAGACCCTCACCCAGGCTGGCCACACCTCCATGGGGTGAGGGTCCCCACTGGGGGGCTTGGCCAGCCTGCAAACAGCCATCAGCCTGTCACCCAGGCTGGCCAGGCACACTAGCAGGTGGACATCCCCTGAGGGGTCCCAGACTGCGAGGGAAGGCACAGGCTGAGCTGAGGGACCCCCCTGAGTGCACAAATTTTTGTGCACCGGGCCCCTAGTACATAATAAAAGCCTAATATGAAAATTGTCCCCTCAACCAGGAGTTTGGCCAGGAAGAGGAGCCTGCTGATCAAATGTCAATGGCCCCTGACCCTACTGGCCCCGTCCCAGCCAGCTGTAGTAGCAGACAGCCAGGAGAAGGGAGGCCCTGTCCAGCAGCCGGCAGCCACTAGGGACCCTACCCATGCACGAATTTTGTGAAATGGGCTTGTAGTAAAGTGATAAGAGTCTAGACTAGGTAGGTGGTAGAAGTAGCAGGAGGTGATTACTGTTCAGGTATAAATGAAAGATTTGCTTAGTGATTGGATACATGGGTTATTGGAGAGATTGGAGCCAAAGATAACTGCAAGTTTTTGAGCTTGGATGCGTGAGAAAATGGTAGTACAATGGCCAAGAAGGCAGTCAGGAAAAATAATGACCTGTTTAAGCTGGAAGTGTCATCATGAAATCTAGTAGAAATGTTCAGCAAGCAATTATAAATTATGGAGTGTGATACCTGATGTGGGCATCAGATGTAGATTTGCAAGTTCATCCACATAATGGTTATAGTTGAAGAGAAGACACCTATCATTGTAGTGTTCTTTCCTAGCACCCAGCACAGCCTGGCAGGGAGCAGTCCTCACCATGCTGTTCAGTGAGAAAATGGGTGAGTGGTACCTAGAGAGAGAGTGCAGTGAGAACCATGGAAGACCCAGGTTTAAGACAACTAATAAGGGTATAAAGCAGCGGTTCTCAACCTCTGGGTCACGACCCCTTTGGGTGTTGAACTACCCTTTCACAGGGGTTGCCTAAGACCATCCTTCATATCAGATATTTACATTATGATTCATAACAGTAGCAACATTACAGTTATGAAGTAGCAACAAAAATAATTTTATGGTTGGAGGAACTATATTTAAAGGGCCAGAAGGTTGAGAGCCACTGGTATAGAGAGAAAGAAGATGGAAAATATTCTAATAGTTGAAAGATATGTTAGCCACTATAAAGCTCAATAAACCCATGAGTTTAGGGTTTGGAAATTTTGTCCTCTTGTTCTTCTTCAACAAGAAGATTTTGGAGTGGGATCTCTCCTGTGTGCAGGCAGCTAGGAGCTCATTCATTCTCCCATTCCAACCAGAAGAGTGAGGACTAAACAGAGACTCAGTGTAGTTAAATAAGTGACCTGAGGTCACAGGGAAAGTTGATGTCAGAACCAAGATCATGGCTCAACTCTTTGCATTCACAATAAAGATGAACTTTGGAATTATGTGCTTACTATTCTGTAATTTGGAATGTCTAAAATATTTATTAAATAGGCATTTTCTGCTTTAAAATTCATGTGCAGGAGGCACTCACATGCAATTTAGAATCTGTGCTATGAATATTGTGCCATCTAATGATGCCTGATTAGGTTTTCCATGTATTTGGTGTGGAACTAAGCCCCAGGGAGACAGTAATGAGCAAAGAGACATGGTGCTCTCTATTAGTTTGTGGTCTAATTGAGGAGAGAATGGTCAAATGATTCCACAAATACGCAGATAACAATGTGATGAAAGTGAAAGAGCAGTGCTGAGGAATATGAGCTGCAATCAAAAGAGAACTGCCTTAGATAGGTGTGTCAGGAGAGGCCTCTTTGAGTAAGTGACCTGTAATGACAGACTATTTCCATCTCATAGAAAGCAAAGACTCAGAATTGTATTTCCATGCTCTGACTTAGAAAAATAAAATGATAGCAGAGTTTGTTCCTCTTTCCACAATACTCCCACAGCAGGCTGCGCATTTGTCCATCCATTCATCTGCTCATTCCGTTATCCACTCAACACATTTATTGAGCACTTACTAAGTTCCAGGAACTACTCTAAGTACTAGCCATATAATGGTGAACAGTTAGGCAGTTTTCAGACCTGATGGAACTTTCATTATCAGATGGTATAGGCGCAATGTGTAAAATAAAATGTGGCAGGGCACCTACAGATAGAAGTTGTCTGAGACAGAGTTTAATGATAAAGCTTGTCATACAAAGCTGGGGCAGGGGAGAAAAGAGCCTTTACAGCAGAGGAAAATTTACAAAGGCCCTTGGTAATGAGCTTGGCAAATGAGGAGGGCAGGAAGAAGGCCAATGTGGTCTGAGATAAAATGGGCAGCCAGTGCCTGAACCTGAGTTTGGGTTTTATTCCTTGATAGGATACCATGTGAGAGTTAGAAGAAGAGGGTGATACCATTTGATTTACATGTTGGAAAGACCATTCTGACCATGGTGTCTACAGAAAGTGAGTTGGGACAAGAATAAGAGCAGGCGGCTGTGGGACAGCTGGTGTCCAGGCATGTGGTTCAGGTGACTTGGACAGGGAAAATGGGTATTTATGATAATTCTTCTTTGAATATGTTGTAACAGTCTGCTGTTATTGGTTGATATATTCATCACAGGCATTTACTGAGTATGTTTTAGTGCTTGGTGGGTAGAGAGAGGCAGAGATTCCTGAGAAAACACTGAACCTGAGGTCACAGGGAGGAAAAAAGAGAAACAAATACACAATATATTTGGTATTAGTGAGAAACTAGATGAAAAATGCATTAAGACATGGGAAGAGCTTGACTGGTGTGGCTCCGTGGTTGAGTGTTGATCTAGAACCAGGAGGTCATGGTTTAATTCTTGGTCAGCGCACAGGCCAGGTTTATAGGCTCAGTCCCCAGTTGGGGACATGAAGGAGGCAGCCAATCAATGATTCTCTCTCACCATCGATGTTTCTCTCTCTCTCTTATCCTTCGTCTCTGAAATGAATCAATAAAAATATATTTTAAAAAAAACATGGGGAGATAAAGTGCCATAACATCCTGCTGGGTGGGGTAGGCCTCTTTTATGAGGTCATATATTGAACAGAGAGGAATGCCGCACTTGGCACATGGTAGGTTCTCAAAACCTTGTTAGTGGATGTGTGCATGACAGGCAGTGAACCCCACAGAGAGAACATCTTAGGTCAGAATTCCAGAGTCGCAAACTCCATATTTAACAGAAGGATTCATTTACTCCTTTCCTTTAATCAATTGGTTCCTTGGAGAATGCATGTGTCTTTAAGAGCATTAACTGTGTGGCACTAAATTGGAGGATGAGTGAACTGGACTCTGGGAAAGTTGGCTTTAAATTTGGGGATCCACTGCCAAATCACTGGGAAAGCATCCCTGAATTCGTGGTGCACATCAAAGGGGACACAGACCTGGATTTTAGGAATTCATTTTCCCACACACCTTTCTAGGAATTGCTCTGTTGCATAATGAAGGGGAGTGTGGTTAGGGCTTGGTAGAACATTAAAGAGAGAGAGAAAGCTGCCACAGTTTGCAGTTTGCTGGTGCATCAGTGACTTAGTCAGCAGAGTTCCATCCTTGTGGTAGAGAATGTGAAGAGTGAGGGGTTCTTGGAGTCAAGCAGATCCTTTCAAATCAGCCAGGGAATGTAAGACCAGAAGCTACCCTGATACAGACTCTGAGTGCTGGGGAAGTCACAGAACTGAGCAAATTGGGACTATTTCTATTATATATTCGGGGCCCGGTGCACAAAAATTTGTGCACTCGGGAGGTCCATCAGTCCGACCTGTGCCCTCTTGCAGTCTGGGACCCCTCTGGGGATGTCCACCTGCTGGGGTACCTGGCCAACCTGGGTGAGGGGCTGATGGCTGTTTGCAGGCTGGCCAAGACCCTCAGTGTGGATCCTCACCCCACTGGGGTGTGGCCAGCCTGGGTGATGGGCTGAGGGCCGTTTTCAGGTTGCCCACAGTCCCTTCAGGTTTTGAGTCCCTACTGGGGTACCTGGCCAGCCTGGGTGAGAGGCTGATGGCTGTTTTCAGGCTGGCCCATTGGGGTGTGGCCAGCATGGGTGAGGGGCTGATGGCTGTTTTCAGAATTTCAGTCTGCCCACAGCTCCCATTGACCCAATGTCCCAGCAAGGCTGGCTGGACGAAGGTTTCTGGGGTTTGTTTATCTTCTATAATTGATACACTGTTCCTTTAAGCCGGGGCCTAGTAACGAAACCTCCTCTGCTTTAGCTCTGGCTTCTATAATGAAACAATGTTTAATTAGAAGTCAGGCCCAGACTGCTGTTTGCTTCAGCTCCTAGGATTGAAACACTTGTTGCAAATACGATGTTCCCTGGAGCAGAGAGAAACCCAGGTGGCCCGCAAATAGTTTCACTCCTGCTGCAATGGACACTGTCTGTTTACTCAGGTCCCTGAGTGCCGGCCTCCATGTTGACTGGGTTAATTTGCATACAGTCACTCTGATTGGCTGGTAGGTGTGGCTTAGGCATCTCAAAGAAACAGTTAATTTTAATATTACGCTTTTATTAGTTAGCACTAGGGGCCTGGTGCACGAAATTCATGCATGGGGGGCAGGGGAGGGGTCCCTCAGCCCGACCTGCACCATCTCCAATATGGAGTTCTTGGGGACTCTCACAATCCAAGACCTCTGGTTCTTAACTGCTAACCTGCCTGCCTGCCTTAACCACTCTGCCTGCCTGCCTGCCTAACTGCCCTCCCCTGCTGGCCTGGTCACCCCTATTAACTTTCTTTTTTAATCTTATCCCCTTTATGCATAATTGTATTTGACTTCCATATTGGCGTCTTCCTCTCACACAATTTTTCTCCTTTATGTAACTACTGACTCATCATTTATAAACTTTTCTTTCCTCCTTATTTCCTACTTCTGTTCCATCATCCTTCTTCCCATTTTTCTACTACCCTCCTTCCCTTCCCACATTCCTTCTTTCCTTTATCTTTACTCCTGCCCACCCTCCGCTTTTCCTTCCTTCCCACCTTAATTTTTTTCTTCACTTCCTCCCTCTGACCTGCTTTGCTCCCTCCCCCACTCCTTGCTTCTTCCCATTCTGCTTTTAAGCTCTACCAGCTCCCCCTTTATAACTTTTCTTCCCTTCTTCTTTTTCTCTCATCCTACCTTTGCCATACATTCTTCTCTACTTACTTCCAGTGTTTTAATACCTATCTATCCACCTGCCTAATTATCCACTATCATTTATCTTTTTTTTCTTTTCTGACTTTTACTTTTAAAATCTATCCCCAGTACACAACTATACTTGGTTTTCATTATAGGCCCTATAGTTCCCTCATACATCCTCTTTTTTTTAACTCTGCTGTCCACGGACTCTTTTATAAAGTTCTTCCCTCCATCCTGTTCCACCCCTCCCTCACCTGGTTACTTCCCCCCCAAACTCTCTGGGGCTTCTACTCCCTCTGCCCCACCCCCTTCCAATCTCTCCATCTCCTGGCTCCCCCGGGGGTTCACCCTAGCTCTGAAGGGAGACTGGGGCCTCTCACAGGAGACCCCTGCCTCTGTGCCAGAGAAAATGGAGCCGGCAAGAGAGGGGGTCCAGGAGGGGGTGTGTGTGTGAGAGAGAGGGGGAGCAGCCCTTCTTCCCTCATTAAAGCTTCCATGGGGAGGGGACATTAACCCCCAGCTCAGGGCTCAGCCCCAGCGAGGTGGCAGCTGCCCATGCAGCCCTGGAACTGCAGCTGCAAAGCAGGAGCACCTCCACCTCTGGACCATCCACCCCTCCATTCGGGAATGCCAATGGCACAGCTTCTGTCTCTCCTGGATCGCAGTGTGGGCTCTCTTCTCCTGCCCCCAGGGCAGAGGTCTTCCGTCTGCCCTGCTGGTCCATGGTGCAGGGCTTCTCCCATGGCTGGGTTAATTTGCATACAGTCTCTCTGATTGGCTGGTGGGTGTGGCTTAGGCATCCCGAAGAAAAGGTCAATTTCAATAGTATGCTTTTATTAGAGTAGATTAGAGGCCAGGTGCATGAAATTTGGCCTGCACCCTCAACCCAGCCTGCACCCTCTCACAATCCAGGACCCCTTGGGGGATGTCCAACTGCTGATCTTAGGACTGATCCTGGCAGTCGAACATCCCTCTCACAATCTGGAACCACTGGCTCCTAACCGCTTGCCTACCTGCCTGCCTGATTGCCCCTAACCGCTTGCCTGCCTGCCTAATCATCCCTAATTACTCTGCCAGCCTGCCTGATGGCCTCTACCTGCCTCTGCCTGCCTGATTGCTCCTAACCACTTCTGCCTCAACCCACGGCTGCCATGGCTTCATCCAGAAGAACATCAGGAATGACATTTGGAAGGTCATTTGGCTGTCTGGTCTAATTAGCATATTACGCTTTTATTATTATAGATTTTTTAATTCTCACCTGAGGATATATTTTATTTTGTTTTGTGTGTTCTTTTAAATACATTTTTATTGATTTTTTTTAGAGAGAAAGGGAGGGAGACAGATAGTGAGATAGAAATATCAGTGAGAGAGAGACATCAATTGGCTGCTTTCCACACATCCCCTCCTGGGCATGGAACCTGTAACCTGGGCATGTGCTCTGACCAGAAATCGAACTTGCCACCTTTTGGTGTATGGGACAACACTCCTACCAACTAAGCCACTCAGCCAGGGCAATTGTGAATATTTTTAAGTTGTGGCCCTAACCTTGAAAACCAAAGGAAGATTTAAGTAAATTGTCTTAAGTTTTATAAAGTTTGAAAAATAAACCCATCAGCAAAAGGCTGTTCTCTAGCTGCGAGGCAACATCGTGTAGAATCAGAGTGCCCTCTAGTGGGAGAGGTGCAAAATCAGAGACGTACTGTATTTGAAAGTTAAAGCCGAAGACTCCTTTTTCTTATGACCATATGGCTAATACATCTTGTGATCAATAATTTACAGATTAAGATATTATAATTGTTAATATTTTGGTTTAAAAGACATAGACATGATTACCCACATATCACAAAGTCACTGTGAAGCAAGATAAGTTCCACATGCTTCTAAAACTCCATTTACTTGGTGGAGAAACTGGATGGGAGGGCTTCTCACACTTGCTCTCACCAGACACTCAAGTGAGAGCAGCACCACCTGAGTCCTGTCCAAGGACTTGAAGAGAAGGCTCATCAAGTCCTTCTCCCAGGGGTGTCCCTGAGACACAGGTGGCTGCTCCAACAGGCAAAACCCTCACAGAATTATTTTAAACTTGATATTTTATGACATGTTTTCATGGGGGCTGGAAATGAGTTTCTGTAGTAACGAAATAAACCTGGGCTGTTTGAGTTTTGTTGGACATTGCTTTGGGAACTACTTAAAAATCCCAATTTCAGTAGAGTGAGGGTGATGGGAGGGCTCTTGTTAGTCCCCCCCCCCCCAAATATGTTTTTATTGATTTCAGAGAGAGGAAGGGAGAGGGAGAGAGATAGAAACATCAGTGCTGAGAGCGAGTCATTGATGGGTTGCCTCATGCACCCCGTCCACCGAGAATGAAGCCCGAAACCCCGACATGTGCCCTGGCTGGGTATGGAACCATGGTCTCCTAGTTCATGGGTTGATGCTCAACCATTGAGCCACACTGGCTGGGCTCGTGATAGCTTTTTGCTAGTTTGAGCTAGATTTGCTATTCCTGTCAGATAAGCTGAGATATGTGTGAGGCAAAAGGCAGGACAGTGGTTTAAGTATCACTGAGGCCAAGTTTTTGCATAGGACATGCTGTAAAATTAGCTGCTTCTTGATCCCTTCCACTGTGTCACTTCCAGGTGGCTTTTTGTAGGGAACCATGTAGAAACCATAGCTGTTTCTAGTGCCTCGGTATCAGGAAGCTCCTGTGTAACAGAAAAATCAGACCTGGGTAATCTTGAAAAACTGAGTTTCTTTATTATCTGTAAAGTGATGACAATGATATCTATCTATACATTTGGTAAATATTTGTGTTAATGGGTATTTAGCACATAAGAGCTACTCAATAACATCATTTCACTAACTGGCATAGCTGTGTGAGATGGCAAAATTCCCCTATTCACTCTGCTCCCAAAATTGCAATGATTATCTATGTGCCCAAGTAATTAGCCACAGGTGGAAGTCCCTAAAAGAAGGAAAATTTCCTTATTCATTTCTTTGTCCTCTCTCTCTCTCTCTCTCTCTCTCTCTCTCTCTCTCTCTCTCTCTCTCTCTCCATATATTTCTCCTATATATGCATATAATTTCTTATATATTTTTATATTAACACTTTAGGTGACTTAACCTTTTTAAAAGGATAAGCATTTAAATTATTAACCAGTCTTCTAATTACAAAATAGTTTTCCCCTTGTTCTCAGTTTTTGTTCTTACAAAGTGCCTGGGGATTAGTTATTACTCAGTAATGGATGCATGGGCAACAGTTTCCGAAGTCATGCCCTGTACAGTTATTGGAATTAACGAGTGTTTCTTGATGAGCACAACCACCCTTCTGAGTGTCGCTGCCGGAAATGTGGAAGAGCAGAATTTTCTGGGCATTCAACAAGACAGTTTTTAAAGTTATGTAACTCCCAGGCATTCCATTCCAGGACGGGGCGCCATTTACCCATGGTCATGCCCCTCTGTGAACGAGACTTTTCCCGGAGAGCTGTAGAATCTGTTGTGCCAAGATCCAAAGCTTCTCATTCACAGGGCTTCATTTTAGTTCCTGAAAGTTCCACAGCATCTCTGACTGTTCCCATAGGCTTGCGAGAGGGGTTACTCCCTTCATTCAAGGCTTTCACAGTTTTTCAATCTTGGGATGAATAGATATAGTTTGAAATAGACTGGAATAGGAGACCTGGCTGATAGTTTCAGAATCTCCTCTAGCATCATATTATCTATTTCTTATGCCAGGAGATTTATAGCCTTTTGAGAGAGAATCATTGAAGAAAAGAAAAGGAATAAAAACACATCACAACTCTGGTAGCTGTTAATGCAATGATTAAATGGAAACTGTATGTTTAAATTTCAGTTTGAATAGGAAATTGAATTATGCAAAAAGTGTTATAGATTCAGACAAATTTTATACTGGTAATAAATCTATGCATAATTCATTTTCTTGTAGACTGTGACAAAACAGCACAAATAACTTCATTTTTAAGGCTGTGAATTTTGTTGTTCTTAATTGGGTGATGGCTAAAACTATTTAAATACTTTTGAATGACTGAATATATAAATGTTTAAAGTGAGATGTTATAATAGGTTTCCAGGCAGATTTGTTTATTTAATATTACTACATTTATTTTTAGACTAGGGGCCCGGTGCACAAAAATTTGTGCACTCAGGGGTGAGGGTCCCTCAGCCCGGCCTGTGCCCTCTTGCAGTCTGGGACACCTCGGGGGGATGTCCACCTGCTGGCATGCCTGGCCAGCCTGGGTGAGGGGCTGAGAGCCATTTTCAGGCTGCCCACAGCCCCTTCAGGGTTCGTGCACTGTGGGGTGGGAAGGCTGGTGAGTGCAGGCCTGGACGTTTCCCACTGGAGGGCCCACGATTGCACACGCCTGGTGGGCCCACACCGCTGAGGGGACACACCTGGTGCAGAGTTGGGTGGCAAGCCAGGGGCAGACACTGGTGCAGAATCCCTCGGTGGGGCCCTGCTGCTGAGCAAACACACCCAGGGTGGAGCTGGGCAGTGAACTGGCTTCGGATTCTCCGCACTGTGCAGCAGACGCTCCCGCACACCCTGTGGAGGCCCCTGGGGGGCGGATGAAGGTAGTGGACCCTGGACGGGTGTTCCTGGACACCCTGCGGAGGCCCCCAGGGCAGAGCCAGGCAGTGGACCCAGGACAGGCATTCCTGGATGTCCCGCAGAGGCCCCCGGGGGCCAAAGCCAGGCAGCAGACCCAGGACGGCTGCTCCTGCACACCCTGCAGAGGCCCCGTGCTCCTGCATGCCCCGGGGAGGCCCCCAGGGGTGGAGCCAGGCAGTAGACCCGGGACAGCTGCTCCTGGATGCCCCGAGGAGGCCCCAGGCCAGACCCCCCCTCCCACTGAGCTGACACACCTGGCACAGCTATGCCGGCCGGCCATGGAGGCTCCCAGTGCAGAGCCACCCTGCCAACCTCCATCTTGGCTGGGTTAATTTGCATACAGCCACTCTGATTGGCTGGTGGTAACGGTCAATTTGCATGTTTCTCTTTTATTATATTAGATACTAGCATAGTACAAATATTGCATAAAGATTGTACCCAATATGTGTGTTTGATAGAATTTTAAGAAAAAGATATGATCTCTTTACTCTTATAGAAAGCACTCTGATGCTCATTGAATGAATACTATGTCAGGCACAGTAGCAGTTACTTTATAAACTGGACCATTGCATTCTTATTATAGACCTAAAGACAGGTACATTAACCCCTTTTACCTGATGAGAAGAAAACCCAAGCAAGGGAGGAAGTAGCCTGAGTTCCCTGGCAGAGCAGTGGCTCTGAGCCAGGTATTTTGGGTTTCTAGAACTTACATTGTTTTTCCATTACCTGCACACCCAGGTAAGTTTAGCACCTGAGCATCTGAGAGTCAAGGCTGACTTGTTAGGAGGGAGTCTCTTGCTGTAGCAATGGCCATGCAGTAGCTGAGATCAGCAGAGTTATCCCTTGAGCACTCACAGTAACCAGCACTGTAGTGGCTATTATGTGGCTTCACAGCAGCCATACTTGGGCCAATAACAGGAACCACTGAAACTCAACCCCACCTTTCTGCTGAGAAGTCCCCTTTGCAGACACAAGGTCTTCATTTCCAGAAGTATTCAGAGACTAGAGGCAACTGCTGGAGGTGTGATCATGGGTGCTGCCTTTCAGAAATGTGGATGTGAGGTCTTCAGCTGCTGGGGTCTGTGTTACTCTGGATTTGCAATTCATAGACACCATTGCAGTCACCAACAGATGAGTAAATATTGGAGATTTCTACAAGCGCAGTATATGTCTCTTCAAACGACTCTACCCATTCACAGTGATTAACTGATCAAACTGAGGATTGTCCCTATTCCTCATTTCATAGGTAGCTGCTGATTCTTCAGAAAGCACAGGAGGGAGGGTATGCTTAGGGCAGAGGGCCTGCTGTGCTCTTTCCTGGGTGTGACCTTGGACAAGGCTTACTTCCTAAGCCTCCTTTTCTCCCTTTACAATGGGGTGACAATAGTAACTGTCTCACAGGGGTATGAAGATTGAGTGACTTAATTTTATAGAATACATGGTAATATTAACTAATCAACAATCATTATTTTTCTTCTTCTTCTTCTCCCAGACCTTTCTTTTGCCATTAGAGTTAATTGTAGGCATTAAAATGGATC
>PVJC01031041.1:0-20844 GCA_004026665.1 Murina feae
AGGTGAGCCTAATGAGAACCTCACGCAGGAACCTTCCAGGTTGTGGGGTGTCTGGCCTGTTTAAGGTGCTGCAAGGAGACCAGGGTGGCTGGAGTAGGTGAGTTCAGGGGAGAATGAATGACAGGCAGCCAGAGGCCATCTCACTAAGGATCCAGATGCCCATGTAAGACTTCCCGAATTTTAGGCTCTGACACCATGAATGCTGTTCCTTCATCTTCTGTTGAGTATCTGTTTCCTAAGGTGTTCATCTAGTTCCTCTGCTGACGTTTTCAAAGCTCTTCTCTTCCTATGACTTTAGAATCAAGTTCTTTTCCCTGGTTTTGGAGTGTTTTCCAGAGACACCCTGTGGTTTTGTTTTCTTGTTTGTGCAACTGGGTACCTGGGGCAGCCTCTGCAGAGTCAGCGAGGGTATGTTGCTTTTGTGATTCTTTCTCTACCCCCTTGTTTGGTCTTTCATAGACCAAGATGAAAATAGAGAAATGCACAAAACTCCAAGCCCAGTTCCTAAAGCCCAGGGCGGGGGCTTTCCTTTCCTGCAACATTGCTGCTGTACAATCAGATCTTTCCTTCTTCTCCCACTGTGGGCCAGCCAGCTGGGGGCCATATTTCTTTAGGAAGGGGAGGGAAATGAGTGGGTATGCAGAGACAGCATCCTGAGGAGTGCAGCAGGCCAGGCATGGGCAGGGGTTCTGTGCAGGACCCTGGATCTGCAAAGAGGAGCTCTGGAGCTGAGGGAGGGATTAGAGGAGGGGTGGGTGGGGGTGCAAGGTAGTAGTGGGGAACACTGATTACTCTTGCTGCCTCAAAAAGCAGGAGCTATGCAAAGACAGCTTCCCAACAATTATTTTCTTCATGGCAGCTCTGAAAATGTTATATATACAACCACTTCCTGGTGTCTACAGGGGTTTGTGCAATACCCAATGTGCTAGGGGTTACACCACCTCTTCCCTTCAAAATTAGTAAATCACATTAGAATGTAAGCTCTAATATAACCTATAATAATAAGAGCATAATATGCTAATTAGACTGGACATCCTTCCAGATGACCTTCCCGATGAAGCTGGGGCTGCGAGGGAAGCCCAGGTGCAGGGTGCCAGCGGGAAACCAATGCGGGCAGCCGGGGAAAGGAAGGCCTGCTCTTGCACAGATTTTGTGCATCGAGCATCTAGTCTAGTGTGAGCTATAATTGTGTTCCAGTGTCTACATGATGATGTGGATTTTGGGCAACAGTTCAGGGGAACAGGTGTTCTCTTTCCTGGGCACCTCACCAGGTAGACTTTCCGTCCACTTGAAGCCGTATAATATTCCCTCCAGAGGCTGGAGTCACATTTACTTTCAGAGCTTTCCTTAGGTGCTCTATTTGGTTTTCGTTTTGTCTTAGTGTTTATAGTTATTTTAGTGGGAAATTGGAAAAGTTTGTATCTGAGACATCTACCTAGACAACAATTTATTTTATTGAGTTTCTTAAGCTCATGCCAATTCAATAAAGATAGATTTTTCATTTAAATTGCCTTAGAATAAAAATACATACATTTTTTCAAGACTAAAATTCTGAATCAGATATTATTTTTGTATTTATATATATTATTTTTGTATTTATATATGTATTTACATAATATCAGTGGTTAGGTTGGAGTTTTTCAAAAAGTATGTTTTTAATGTACCTCATACTGAAACCCAGAGAAATTTATGAATATTTTAGATACAGTATATTGAAGTTTTTGTTCATATTTATGAATGAATATGTAAATATATATGTAAAATATATATTTACCTACCTATTTAAATATTTTACTTGAGTTTATTTAGATGCTAGCTAAATTATTTGCTTTTTTTGTGATTCAGTAATTATATGTGTATATATTTATATAGTTATATTATCAAATAAAATATTTAACATATGTAAATATGTTTTTATGGTTACTAATAGGATACATCATATTTGAAATATTGCGCTATAGATTTCATATCATACAGTAATTGGAACATAGCTAGCTAGATGGTATACCTGGGGAAATCTTATTTTGTTAAAGAGGAAAAAAGATGTACAGAGAACATATAAATGTATATTTTTAAGTGCTTGACAATACTTTCATGAGCATGACACATTACTCATGCAAATCAGAAACTAGTTATTTCTAAACTGCTTAGAATAAGTCTTGGGTGGTCAGTCTTGGTTTCATCAGAATCTTCTTCAGAGTGGGAAGCTTGCCTAGCATACAGTCAAGTATGTTTTTAACTTTTAAAAGAAATCTCCGTATAGCTCTGCAATGGCTACTCACCGCTCATAAACCCAGGGTGTTTCTAGGGCGCGGGAGAAGAGCCTTTCTAACTCCTCCTTTGTGTTCCAAATTAGAATGGGGCAAGACCCAGTGGCAGGGAAGGGCAATCGATTTCTGAAAGGAGGTAAAATGAAGATCACGGCAATAGGACAAGAGGACCAGGGCCCATGCCTGGTTATGGCCCAGAAGGGGAAGTAAGTAATAGAAAGAACTGGTTGTGTTGGGGACTCTGATCACTCTGCCTGGGAAAAGCCCTGTAGCTCAAAGAGTAGTGGCCAGAGCAGGGAACTGCTCATCTTCACAAGCAGAGGGATGAAAGGTACCCTTCTCAGTAGCCTGGATCCGAATGCCTGGGTGGAGGAGTCGCAGCACTGTGGACTGTGAGTGTTCTGGCCACTCCACAGGCAAGCCATGGAAGGGGCTAACTGCCCTCCAACAATCACAGAGCAAGAGCTGTGATTGCCAGTGAAGTCAGGGCCTACCCTGTGCCTTACTTTTTTTTTTTTTTGACACGACTCACTGATGATGATGATAATAGCAGTTGGTACAAATTACTCTGTCAGGTGCTCTTTTAAAACTGTTCAATATGCATTAATATTACATTACTTTCCATAAAAATGCTGTGAAAACATATTATATGGTGGGGCAAAAGTAGGTTTATAGTTGTTAGTACAGAAAATAATACAATAATCTAATCTAATAAAAGAGTAATATGCAAATTAACCCTCACTTGTTACACCCACAAGCCATGCCAACAAGCCATGTCCACCAATCAATCAGGAGCAAATATACACATTTTAACTGAACTAAGATGGCAGCAGCTGCAGAGCTGGAGTTACCCCAGGCAATGGAGGAAGCCAGGGCCCTGAGCTCTACTCAAGGCTACAAAGTTTCAATTATAGGAGATAAACAAACCCCAGATATCTGCCGGTCTGGGACCTTGGGTTGCCAGGGGCAACCCAGGCTTTGAGCAGGGGACCAATGCAACAAAGTTTCAGTTATAGAAGTTAAATAAATCCCAGATACCTGCTTCCAGCCAGGCACCCCAGTAGGGACCCAAACCTTGAAGGAGCTGTGGGCAGCCTGAAAACGGCCCTTAGCCCCTCACCCAGGCTGGCCACACCCCCATGGGGTGAGAGTCCCCATTGGGGGGCTTTGCAAGCCTGCAAACAGCCATCAGCTCCTCACCCAGGCTGGCCAGGCACCCCAGCAGGACCCTCCACCCTGAAGGGACTGTGGCCAACCTGCAAACAGCCATCAGCCCCTCACCCAGGCTGGCCAGGCATGCCAGCAGGTGGAAATCCTCCGAGGGGTCCCAGACTCTGAGAGGGCACAGGCCAGGCTGAGGGACCACCTCCCTACCCCCACCCCGCCAAGTGCACAAATTTTTGTGCACTGGGCTTCTAGTTAAGAAATAGTAATACAAAAGTAAACTGCATTTTGCACATTCACAACTGTAAACCTACTTTGGTCCCACCCTGTATTATTTCAGAGTTGGAGAAACTGAGGCAGAGAAGGAGGTAGATTTAAATGCCCAGCATGGTAATCGGTGAATCTGCTTCCTGATGCATTTCACCTCTCTGAACTTCTAGGTTATTCCTTGTCTCGGTTCAGAAGCCAGCATACCTTCCACTGCAGTCAGTGCATTAAATGAGGACTAAGTCATATTGAATTCTTCTGTGTTCTCCCTACTCCTCAACATATTGCTCACAACATAAGGAATGCAGGCCTTTGACAGGGGTGGGTGGTAAGTCTCAGAAGAGACAGGCCTTCTGCTGCTGTGCTGAGGTCCTGAGCACCACACCCAATGGCCTGACTGTTGCATGTGCTTTGCACTCCAAAGTGTAACCAAAACTCTCCTGGTCTGAAATATGCACACACCTTACGTATTTATGCCTGAGTTTATTTACAATCTAAACTACAGGTGGCTCAGACACAGAGACTGTCTTTCCTTATTGAGTATGATGGAATCACTCTTGGAGGGGCCAACTTCATTGAAGATGCAAATCTTAAGTGTGCAACTCGCTACAATTTGCCCTGCTGTTGATAACTCAAAGACTGTACACTTCGATGCTTTCAGAACATCTCCAGTTGTCCTGAGCAACATCTGCTCTTGTTGTTCCCTTTGCTATTCTTTTTCACAGCATGTATCTCATCTGAGAGAAGCCACAGACTACAGAGGCTGACATGAGGTACGACCCATTTCAAACTCCATGTGAGAATGTGCATCAATTTAAGTAATTTGTGTATCTTTCTATTTTATTTCCTTCCTTTCCCCAATCTCTATTCTACTAGTAAACTCCCAATGATTTTTCATTTCTTTTTAAAGTGCTGCTTAAAATCAGTTTTAAATATGATTACAGGAGACTTATATTAAAACAATGAAAATTCCAAATATTTTTTTTCTAAAATAGAAACTTATTATGCACAAGTGTGCATTTCCCTCTTCTTCTTTTCAGGCACATATTTTAAAATGTGCTTTAAGCAAATATGTCTTTAAGTGATACACATTCATATCAACAAAGGGTGCAATTTAAGTATATCATCCTGATAGATACCCCGAGATACACATGTGTCAGGATAACCAATTGTGGTAATAAGCAATGCCAGAATCTCAGTGGATTAACATGATAAAGGTGCATTGCTTCATACATGTCATAGTCCAATGCGGGTTAGTGAGGCTGAAGGAGGGCACTTTGCTCCATGCTATTTCCAAGGACTCAGATTCCTTTCACTCCGTGACTTTGCCTTGTGGTTCTCTAAGGGATCTTGCCCCTGGCCAGTCAACAGGGAAGAGAGGAAGCATGGGAAATCGAGCAGGATGTCTCAGAGGCAGGCCTGGAAAGGTCATGCAATACTTCTGTTCACATCCATTGATGAGAACTTGGTGATGGCTGCACCTAACTGCAAGGGGTGCTGGGAATGGAGCTGCCCATCTAGGAGAAAAAGAGATCCAGTTGGGTGAATCATAAGCTAGTCTGATGTGTCTCATTAAAGAGAACTCAGTCCAGTGACTGAGTTGGTTCCATCCTCTAACTTCTGAAAGTAGATCCATATTGAATGAAAGCTATCTCCCAGCAGAGGAAACATAAAAAATATTTTCTTAACCCCCTTTCTTAAAACCTGTTTAAACATATATTCCTGCCATGTAAATGTGAACTCCTGGACACCAAGGTGGTATCTAATCCATAGGCCCTTCCTTTAATAAAATGAACATATGTGTGTTTTTTTCTTCTCATCAACATTTCCTGTCACTCTGTGTTCTATTCCAATTTCTTCAGTGTTTTCACTTTTCAACTGCTGCTTAGGGTGACTGAACTTAGGTAGATGTTAGGAGAAAATAATTAATTTGGTTGGATGAGTCACACTAAGATATAGTTAATTGTAAAGTTCTCTTAAGCTCTCAAAAATAAAATCCGCCCGACACTGTCATTCTTTCTCCTCATTCAGACATGATTAAAGATTCTCCATAGACCACTGTTTTCATTGTCACCACACTCCCAGTGGCCCACCCTTAGGAGCCTAAAGCTGCCCAAAGTGCGGCTATTAACACAAACACTGATTCCCTTGATTTTTTTTTTTTACCTGTTGATATCCTCTTGTCTAAAGTAACACTTTTGGTTTACCTCTGAGCATTTATAACTACGAATTCCTGGGCCATTGCTCTGCTTCTGTGGCATTCTGATTTCTAGTATCCATGAGGCTCTTCAGTGCTTGACTTACTCTTCTTTAACTCTGTTGTGGGGGATTGTGGGGACTCGGTTTCCCACCCTTGGCCTATTTTGCTGGTTGCCAGTCCAGATCTGCAGAAACTTTTCAGCTAAAGCCAACAGTTAATAGTAAAAGGGAATCATCATTTGACAGAATTTTTAAAAATACACGACGTGAACTGTAGGAGGTTTCATGAAGGAGGCATAATTGTGATGATCTTTCCCACACTCCTTCCCACCATATCCTTGACTGCCACTAGCAGTTTTAGATCCTCTTTCACCTGTCATTTATCTAAGCCTTAGAAGGGATCAGGGAAAGAAGAGATCTTACAGCCAGCCCTTCAACCTACCTCTCACTAAGAAAAAAAGGTAAAAATTATCTTAATAAGGGGTCAAAGTGCCCTCAATGGAGGGCCTGCAAGATGGGTCGCCTGACCTAACTTCACTCATTCATATAAGATCCCAGTTTCAGTTTCCACAGCAAGGAAAAGTATCCTTTGCAAAGGAGACCTGACTCTTCACACAATTAGGTTACTAGAACCTTTTGCTGGAAAATGGAGAAAATTCTACCCGTAAATGCTCTAGGAATCTTCAGGTAGATGTCAGAGATTCTTCCTGGAACTAATTTCAGAAATTCCCTCCTCATTCCAATTTCTTTAGACCTCATTTCTCTGCACTAATCCCTGTCTTTAACCTATTTTTTCATGCTAAAGAACTGTGTCGGGGCTATTAGCAGCCTTCCAATTTATTTTTCCTTTTTGTATGACACAGGCTACACTCTATTTCCCAGACTCTCTTATAAGAAAGTGTGTGCCCATGACCCAAGTTCCCTTCTTTGGAAGTGGGTATATACCATTTGAGGTTCAGCTTAAAAACCTCCCCTACATATTTCTTTATGCTTTTCCTCCATCTGGCTGATTGACATTGAAAAACAGGATGACCTTGGAGCCACATTTTGAACAGGCAAAAAATCATTGTTTGGGTCCCTGATGACTGTGTGGAAGCAGCAGCCCTACTGTCCTAAACTCTAGCCCTAAATTATTACATGAGGAAAACGTTTTTTTGTTCTTTAAGACAAAAGAATTTGGGGGTATGTTATTTCTTCAGTCTAGCTTATCTTAACTAATGCAGAGGGATTGGACTGGGCTTCATAACATGGTTCTGATACCAGTAAATATTAGTTATTGTTATATCTTGTAGAACTAGCCAGTAAAGGCAACTTGGATTCAATCTTGTCTTCAGGGGGCTTCAGGTCTATAATGGATTTTCTTCTTAGGAATTACAATGAATAAATAGACAGATATCTTGTGATCCATTTTCATGCCATTATTTATTCTTATTGTGTGTTTGTTGCACTGTCTTTAGTATTTGTTGCTTATGTAGTATGGCTACTAGTACCTACTTATAGCTTTAAAAAATCATGAGGGAATATATTTATAAACATTTCCACTCTTGAATTCTCTATACATCTTACCTCTCATGTCTAATGCCTTAAGTGAACCTGAAATTTACAAAATGAACAATTTAAAATAAAGAAAATGTTATCTATACAAAATGCATAGCAGTTGCATATATTTATAGTATATTAGTATTATTTACTAATTAATAGTATTCACAATATATATTATTTTCTGAATCAGTGTGGTAGTTGAATAAATACTTTATTTGTTCTCTACGGCTTCTGTAACAAATCACCACACACTCAGTGGCTAAAACAACACAAATCTATTATTTAATAGTTTCTGAGCTCTGAAGTCCAAAATGAGCCTCACTAAAGTAATATCAAGATTTTTGTAGAGCTGCATTACTTTCAGGAGACTTTAGGAAAAATTCTGTCTTCTTGACTTTTACACAGTTCTTAGAAGCTCTGCACATGCTGTGGCTCAAGGCTCTCTACCTCAATCTCCAAAGACAGCAACAATGGAGTGCCTTTCACATCTGATTACTCTGACCTCTTCTTCGGCCTCCCTCTTCCACATTTTAAGTACCCTGTAATTATATTGGGTCCACCTGGATAACCCAGGATAATCTCTCTATTCTAAGGTCAGCTGATTGCCAACCTTAATTCCATCTACTACCTTAATTGCCATTTGCCTTGTGATGTAATATTTCCACAGTATCCTGGGATTAGAACCTGGATATCTTCAAGAGTGGGCATTATTCTGCCTACCACAAACACTACCAAAAACTAGGTGATAGCCCTAACCCTAAGGATTGTATAATTCACTCAAGAGAACATTTTTGAAGTGATAATACTGTGGTAGAAACAAACCACAAAATATTATTTTAATACATCAGAGGACTTCTCAAAACAGAATGAGGGCAAGAAGAGGGAAGTTATTGTCTTGGATGCATTCTCAGTTGAGCTTGGTTAAATTAATGAAAACAGGGTAGGATTAGCTAAATATAAGCACTGGCAAAGAGTTTGAAAATTATCTTGAAGGCCACAAGGAGCAATAAGAGACTTTTTAGACATTAAGTAACATTGAATAGTTTTACTTTGAGAAAGATCATTCTCACAGCCCCATGGAGGATTGATTGGAGGTAGAGATAAGCCTGGAAAAGGAAGAACTAAAATGCTAAGATGAATATCCAGTGAGTGATAATGAGAACAGCAGCAGGAGAGACAGAGCCTGGGGCATGTTTAATAACTGTGCAGAAGATAGATTCTATGGCACTTGGTAATGCTCATCTAGAGGAAGAAGAAACAAAACAGAGTCTAGGGTAGCTCATCTTTTTTAGTGATGGAAGTTTTACAATTAAACTAAGAGAAAGAAAAGGTCTGTAGAGAGAAAATCTGTTTAATTTATATTATGTTGAGCTGAATTCCTCATGGGGCATTCAGATAAAGGTCCAGTTGGAAATAACATAATAAGCATGGTACTCAGGAGTGAAGTTAAGGAAATATAGTATAATGTGGATTCGATGGTCCAGTATCTTCTGATATTCATGATACCCACATAGACGCACAATGTTGTCAGGTGTACATGTGTCAGCCACGTCCTATAGTGCTTCTCCTAAGGAGCCCATTGGTATAATTCATTCTTTCAGATCTAGGATGATAGAGGTTTCGACCTAGCCCATTTATCAAAAATGAAAAAAAAAATCAAAACAATAATAAGATCTATAAAATGAGGTAAGGGTTAAGCCTAGAAAAGAAGAGAGGCTCCATTACCAGTATTTTCTTTTTAAAAGTTAGAGAGTGGGTGCAAGGAGAAAGAGGAACTATTTGACAGTGCATTTGAACACAGGTGTAGGGAAGCCCTATTCACAGACTTAGCTTATCTCTAAATGAATGTTCATTAAGTGAAAGTGAGTCAATAGATAGGCGAGGGGAGCCCGAGAGGACAAGACCAAGTAGAGAGACTCTGAAAAAGAAAATGAGAGAAAGAATAATGTTAGGCCAACTGCATGTCCCATGAAAATCAGTTAATGATGCTGATTTTCTGATGGACCTGAGAAACTATTTTTTAAGTCAGTGCCAAAGAAGAATTCCAACATATGTACTTTGGGTAATGACAACAGCAAAGAACATGTTTAAACTCCCAAGGGGTCATAAAAGGGCACATTTCTTCACAGACATACATTATAGTACAGTTTGTACAAGAAATCCATGTCTTTATAACCTCATTATGTGCACTTTCAAAAAGCTTTAGTGGTGGTTGCACATCAAATATTGTAAGAGAAAGCACAGAGTTTGAGTCGGAAGTGGAAAGATTTTTCATTTTGTAGATTCAGGATCAGACCCCAAATTGTGTGCCTTTGAATTTGTTCACTATTCAAGCCAAGCTCTGAGGCTTTTGACATTGTGAAGAAATAGTGACAGATCAAAGAATAAAAAGAAAAATCACTGCAGATAAAATTTTGTCCACATATTTTAAAGGCCGGGTATCCCATATACCACTGAGGTATAAGGTCAAGCTGTTAGTGCTGATGAGGGAGCAGAGAACAATTTATGTTTTGATGACAGTGGAATGACCAACACACTGATCTTTAATTCCTGTGTTTGCCAGAGGGAGAAGTGAAGGGAGGCAGCAAAACAAACACCTACAAAGCAGTTTACCCAAAAGTCACCTATAAGCTCTGAGTCTCCCCGACTCTATAAGAAATGACAAGGAAAAAGCCACACCACCCAGGGAAAATGTTCTTTTTCCTCATTTGTAAAAATAAGGCAAGCGTGATAAGAATTACCTTTGTTCAAGGCAGCATGACTATATCATACTAAATTCAGTTTTATATAAGGGGTCCATAATATTTCCCTAAATTTTATAACCATTAAAAGTTTTATATTTTATCAGTGTATTCCTTAGTGTTAGAATTGTAAAATCTTAGAATTTTAAAGATGGAAGGGGGGTGGTCTCAGAAGTCCTTTAGTTATTCTTTCTATAGTATCCCTTTCAAATAATTACATAATGACAGCTTTGAATAAAAATCAAATTTATGTTCACATATAGTAGTGCCCTTGTCAGGAAGGTAATTCATCATAAGAAATACAGTTGCTCTAATAGCTGCCTACTATTTCAGAAGTAGCTTTTGAGGATCAAATGGGATAAATAGATGGGAGAAAAGAAAGCAAGAGAGAAGGAAAGAAGGGAGGGAGGGGGAGAGGAAGGGAGGACAATAAAAGAAAAGACATATTTATGATTTATAGACATAATAAATTAGGGAGATGTAAAAGTTATGAATGTTGCTTTAAAAATGTAACATTGGAATTTTAGAGAGAAGTAAAGAAAGAGAAAAATAGAACTTGCTATAGAAATCAGTAAACACCTTGTGTTTCTTCTTCTTTTTTTTTTTTTAAAGACTCAAGATTGCCTTTTATCCTAACAGCTGCTGCTTAGAAGGGGGAAAAAAATCCACCCACTCCTCAAGTCTCTGTCTATTTGTAACTTCCCAGCTCCCCGGAGGCCTGATGAATTGCGGGGCATTTTTCCAGAGAAAATTGCCCAGCTAAGACCTGTAGTGGGTCACAGCCCGGGTGAACTGCAGCCATCACAAAGCTTTGTAAGAACGCGCCTGTCTAAGGTAGCTCAGTGGATCCACGGCCCTGTATTGCCATCTTTCACACATGTTGACGGTCACAGGCTACAGTAATGTACTTTCATGGCAATGGCCTGAAACCGTGACAAAATCAAACCACCTATCTTATGAGTCCTTTCAGTGCAATACCTGAACTATGCCTTCTGGGCTACTGGTATTTGATGGCAGCAGAATTGCTATAGGTTTAAAACTGCTGATACTGATGAATACTTTACTGAGTAAACATTTCAACTTTGGCCACTTAATAAAGTTGAGAAAATAAATATGTACTTATTTAATGTTAGAAACAATTGCTTTCAAAATAGGCCTCTGTATTGCAAGGACTCCGTAAGTTAAAAATGAGAAATGAATACTGTGGCAGTTTATAGATTGTATGTCAAGAATTACACAAAATGCTTAAGTATATTATCTCACTTATTGATTTATTATTGACAATTACTTTGTAAAGTACATACTGCCATTTTATAGGTTAAAAAAATATTCACAGATGTGAAATAACTTTCCTAAAGCTTCCTAACCTCTTACATGGCTAATCTAGACACAGAACTCACATTGGTTTGATTCCAAAAGCCAGGTATTGCCACTCTCTCACCATGTGTGATATTGGTCCCATATTAATATTGTTTCGATGTGGAGAAAAGCAACTACATGAAAGATGACCCCAGAGAGCCCAAACATTTCCTTTAAAGAAGCAGAAAGTAATATCATGTGCAGCAGATTATGAAAAAGACTTGAAGCTTCCTCCCAGGGAAATGTCTTAGGGCATCTGTAAGAAGTTAGTCACTGCCGTGATGGCCCAAATGGAAGTGGACAGCACAAGTGTGCAACAGTGTAGACTCTAGCTCTCAGGAAATTCTGGACAGGGGAAAAATAGGAATCATGAACAACGCTGATCCCAGAGGCAAATAATTCTAGAGACTGGAAATGGAAAGGAAATGGAAAATCTGAAGTTTGTAGCCAGTGTGGACATTACCCTGACAGTCTTGGCCTCCATCTGCTGAGCTCCATCACTCCTGTCGCACTTGTCCTTAGACAGCTCACATGCGTTTGCGTGCAGACCCAGCAGGCTCCTGTTTTACGCCATCTTACCAAGCCTGGACCTCTCAAGGGTCTGTGCCAATGATTCCATGTCTAGTCTCTACATTGACTTGCCTTCAGGATCAACTTCCCACCTCTTCCCTCTCCAGAATTTCCCGAGAGCTCCAGGGTGACTAAACCTTTAAACACTTGTGCTTTGATCGGTCCCTGCAATGATTATCTTTTTATAGATGCTTGAAGACATTTCTCATGGAGGTGGCTTCATGTCTTTTCATATCTGGTGTACTTCCCAAGCCAACAACCTTACTTTCTACTTCTTTAAGGGAAATGTTTAGACTCTCTAAGGATTCATGTGGTTACTTTTCTCCACCTCAAAATAATTTTAAAGAAACTCTTAATTTTTTTTTGTTTGTTTGTTTCCCTTGGTATGTTTATTACTCTATTCATTGATGGAGGAACGAGCTTGCTGGCCTTATTTTAGAAACAATCCCTCCACTCATGTTCATGATTCTTCTTCTATTTCACACTTTCCTTTCTCAATCTCTCCTATTTCTTCAGTCTCTCCATGTTCACTGATACATTATCTTCTGTCTGAAAACATTCTCAAACATTCTCTCTATGCCTGGGAGTAGGATGATCCTTAAGAACATCCTCAGGGAGAATGAAGGATCTTGGCTTTTAGAGTTTCTGGGCGCAGGCACAGATGGAATTGGAAATATAGGAGGAGATTTGGATGAAGGAGGGTGTGTGATCGAAGGGTGGAGGTGAGAGTTGACACACTACAGGGACATTTAGGAAAGGATTGCTGGAATATTGGACATGATGCATCATGAAGTCATACTTTAGCAGCACCCACCTTTGGGCATTCTTGGAGAATGACATAAGTAGGTGCCATGGGGGAGCAAATGGTGTCAGAAAAACAGTAGATATTACCATCCTATCAGATCTATTTTTAAATTTTAGTGCATTTTTGTAGAAAAATAACAGCTGTCAAATACATTTTTTATGGATAAATTCTTTATAACTCCAGATATTATGGAAAATGCTGCCAACATGATTTTTAAGTCAGACCAGTTAGAAAAAAAGTCAGGGATGGGTATAAGACTGACTATAGATAAGGAAGGAAGAAAAAAAAGTCTGTTTTGATAAAAACAAGCAGGCTATTTTTTAGAAAAGAAAAACCAATTTTTTTTTCAATTTTCATGCTTTTTAAGTTTTTCCTAACCCAATTCCATTGTATCAAATAGGTAATTACTAAACACCTACTTACTATGTGTTTAGCTATCCTAGAGAATGCAGATATATTCATGAAAATTTATATAAAACCTGTTTCAGGTGATAGGATTTATGAATGTAAAGAAATTTAGAGAACAGAGTTTAAGTATAACCAACTTCATATGATCATATGTGGTCAGATTAGTAACCTATAAGTGTGATCAGAAAAGAGAAAATCAGTGTTGGCTGAAATTATCTGTAAAGAAATGGAACAGAAAAACCAATGGATGGGCTAGAAAGAGTATTAGAAAAGAGACAAATTAGAATATCTCGGCCTGAGAGAGCAAGGTTTTAGCTGTGGGAATATGCACAGGAGCCCAGCCTAATTAAATGTGAGTACTGGTTTGAGGGAGGTAAGGGTGGAGACAAACAAATACTTAAAAAGCAGGGAGTATCTTTTCCTTGAAGTGACTTTTGGGTTCTCTCTTCATTTGGGCTCTCATACACTTCTGGGCAAACTTTCTTTTACTATATTTCATAGTAGAAGTTCATGGTCAAAAGTACAGGCTCTGTGGTCAAAAGATTTTCTGGAGTTGAAAGCATGGTTACCCCACTTAGTGAATGACTTTGAGAAAATTATTCAACTTTTCTGTTTCAGAGGTTTCTCGTGTGTAAAATGGAGATCATGAGAGAACCTACCGGATAGGACTATTGGGACAATGCAATGACTTTATACATGTAAAATGCTGAGCACAATGTCTGACACAGTAACACTCTGTAGGTGGATGATGTTCTTATTGGATTATGTTCCGTGAGTTCTGAGCTCCCTAAAGTTCAGGGCTGTGCTGTTAATGCAATGCCTAGCATAGACCTAGGCAAAGGAGAAACTGAATAAGTGCTTAACGATGGAAATAAAAACCACTTAAATGAAGTATTCCCTGATTCTACACTCCCCCACCACCACCCTGATGGCTGACAATTTGCTTTGAAGGCACACCCTATGTGCCATCAGAGGACTCACCTTGTTGCCAGTTTGTGCATGTTTCTGACTGCTCTATGAAATTCTGAAAGTGAGTATAGGGACTTTAACTCTTAATTAAAATCATATATCTAATACAGAATAATGGCCATTGCCTCTTTGTAGGGGTGAAAGTTAATCTGCCTTTGCTGCTCTGGTGAGCTATTGCCGGTTCTTGATTAAGGGAAGGTTATGAGGATAGTTTGGGAAGATTGATGTAGCACTTGTGTAGAAATTTTTGTTATGAAGAGAGATTGGCAATAGGACTCCCAGATAGGCATGGAGTAACAAGGACAAAGGTCGTAGTAAGCATTTTATCTACTATTGCAGTAGACATGGCAGACATTGGGTTTGAGCATCTTGAATAATGGGGGACTCTGGAAATAATGGTATCAAGAGAATGATACTTGTTAAACCAGAGTTAGAGTAGTTTACACTCTCCATGGCAGTAACTATTCATGTCCACTTTTTTCCCCTTCAGTATGAATTTTGAGTAAGGACAAAAGACCCTCTATTCTGAGAGAATACCAGCCTCCTGTGATGATCAATTTTATATGTTAACATAATTGGGCCAAGAGGTGCCCAAATATTTGGTCAAACACTATTCTGTTTCTGTGAGGGTGTTTTTAGATGACATTCACATCTAAATCAGTAGACTGAGTAATGCAGATTGTCCTCCCCAATGTTTGTGGGCCTCACCCAGTCAGTTAAAGGCCTAAATAGAACTAATCCTCCCCTGAGTAAGACAGTATTTCTCCTACTTGACCACTTTGACTGGGACATTGATGTTTTTCTGCCTTCAGACTTGACCTGAAATATTGGCTTCCTGTATCTGGAGCCTGTCAGCCTCTCCAGCTTGCTGACTCGCCCTGCAGATCTTGGGACTGGTCAGCCTCCATAATTGCATGATCTAATTCCTTAGCATAACTCTGTGTATATAAATATGTACATCTTATTGGTTCTGTCTCTCTGGATAGCCCTGACTAAAACAGTTACTTTATAAATTTTCCCAGTGTAATAGGTAATTTCTCTCATGTTCACATGGATATTGAAACAAAAAGAAAAAAACAGGTGTTACTTGCATGCATCTTCTTACTAACTATACTTTCAGCAGCATTAAACTTAGCAGCAACACTTGCAATTATGTGTTCTCACCTATCTTAAAATAATGACACTTTTATTTCCTTGTGATATATGCAATATTTATGTGGTCTTCTTTACTTGCATTGAGTTTTAACAAACCAGACAATCTGTAAAATTTGAAGTTAATATAATGAAAATTTCGAAATAAAAAAATCTCTTGGTTACTTGATTTACTAACTTTCCTGATTAGATAAGCCAAGATATTTACTTTTTATGTTTTATTTTTTAATGAAATAAGAAATCTTATTTTAGTGAAAAATATTATCTTAAAAGTTGGATGTTTAAGTATTTTGAGGATCTCCAATATTTTCAGTGAGTAAAATCTTAAAAGTTATACATGTTTTAGTGGCTATAAAATCAAATAACACATTCATGGTAAAATGTTAGTTCAATTTTTAAACATAGATAGATACACACATATTTGTTTAGGCACATGCACAAATATATATATATATATATATATATATATATATATATATACACACACACTCTAATAATAGTGCAATATTGAAATTGACCATTTCTTTGGGATGCTTAAGCCACGCCCACCAGCCAATCAGAGCGGCTGTATGCAAATTAACCCAGCTAAGATAGCTGGCACAGGCTCCCTCGCCACCAGCCCAAGTCGCCTTTCTCCCACTCACTAGTCCCCTCAAGGGGACTGAGGAGCAGGGCAAGGGGACTGAGGAGCAGGGCAAGGGGACTGAGGAGCAGGAGAAAGGCGACTTGGGCCCACAGCGAGGCCCCCGGGCGCCCGCCTCGCTGCCTGCTCAGGCCAGACTCCTGGGTCCCCTTGCTGGGAATCGCGGAGTGGGAGAAAGGTGGCCTGGGCCGGCAGCGAGGCCACTGGGTGCCCACCGGCTGCCTGCTGGCTCCCAAGTCCCCTTACAGGGATCAGGGAGCAGGGAAAAGCTGGCCTCACCATGAGGCAGTGAACAGGCAGGGTTTCCCCCACTTCCCAGTGGCTGGAGGAAGATGGGCAGTAGGCAAGTCTGGCAGGCAGACAGTACAGAGCCCTGGCCACAGCTCAAAAAAGAGAACAACATGCAGGGGAGGGCAGGAGTCTGAGAGATCAACATAGAGGGGGTGCCTGCTCCAAGCCTCCATGATATGCCTGGGGGCAGGCCCCCAGTAGATAGACACACACAGGATGACTGCTCCGAGCCTCAGATGTGGCTGGGGGCAGGCCCCCAGTGGCGTCACACACACAATAACACAAAAGGCACCTGTCAGACTGGAGCCATCACAGGACATCCACTGAGGGGTTCTGGACTGTGAGAAGGGGCAGGCTGGGCTGAGGGACCCCCACTCTCTCCCCATGCACGAATTTTGTGCACCAGGCCCCTAGTATCTTATCTAATAAAAGCGTAATATTGAAATTGACCATTTCTTCGGGATGCATAAGCCACGCCCACCAGCCAATCAAAGCGGCTGTATGCAAATTAACCCAGCCAAGATGGAGGCCAGCAGTCATGGAGCTGAGTAAACAGGCAGCTTCCGTTGCAGCAGGAGTAAAACTGTTTGCCAGCTGCCGGGTTTCTCCCAGCTCCAGGCAACAACATATTTGCAACATTGTCTCAATTATAGAAACCTCAGAGTTGAAGCAAACAGCAGTCCTGCCTGCGAATATTAAGGCAATATTGTCTCAATTATAGAAGCCAAGCAGACAGGAGGCTTCGTTACCTTCATTACCTGCCTAGGCCTCGGCTTAAAGGAACAGTGTATCAATTATAGTAGATAAATCCAAGAAACCTGCTTCCAGCCAACCTTGCTGGGACATTGGTTCAATGGGAGCTGTGGGCAGCCTGAAAGCCAGAAAACGCCACTCAGCCTGTCATCCAGGCTGGCCACACCCCCATGGGGTTAGGGTGCCCACTGGGGGGCTTGGCCAGCCTGCAAACAGCCATCAGCCCCTCACCCAAGCTGGCCAGGTACCCCAGTAGGGGCCCCAAACCTGAAGGAACTGTGAACAGCCTGAAAGTCTGAAAATGGCCCTCAGGCCAACACCCTGGCTGGCCATACCCCAAAGTGGTGAGGGATCCCACTGGGGGGCTTGGCCAGCCTACAAACAGCCATAAGCCCCTCATTCAGGCTGGCCAGGTACCCCAGAAGGGACCCAAAACCTGAAGGGACTGTGGGCAACCTGAAAGTCTGAAAATGGCCCTTAGGCCCGCACCCAGGCTGGCCACACTCCCACGGGGTCAGGGTCCTCACTGGGGGGCTTGGCCAACCTTCAAACAGCCATCAGCCCCTCACCCAGGCTGGCCAGGCATGCTGGCAGATGGACATCCGCCGAGGGGTCCCAGACTGTGAGAGGGCACAGGCCAGGCTGAGGGACCTCCTGAGTGCGCAAATTTTTGTGCACCAGGCCCCTAATATATATATATATATATATATATATATATATATATATATATATATATGCCAACACATGTATCCATGTATACATGTATATTCTCTCCATAAAGATTTTAGCCCCACAAATATATTTAGGTAGAGATAAAGTTCAAAGAATAACTGATATAATCAGTTTCTAATCTATGACAATCATAAAAATAACCATTACCATAATGATGTTGATGATTCTGATGATTAAACTTATATATGGGATAGGCTTGTCAAGTTAACACACCAAGGAAATTGGCATTGTGGAACATGATGTCTAATGAGGCTCTCAATCTTATCTAATAAATAAGGAATATGCAAATTGACTGTCACACCATCACAAAGATGGCAGTGCCCATAGCCACAAGACAGTGGTGCCCAGTCCCCTCAGCCCTGCTGGAGTACTTCAGTCCTTTCAGCCCAGCCAGGGGGTAGCAAGGGGGGCGGCAGGTCCACAGTGCAGCTGGATCTGCTCTCAGCTCCCCAGCCACCCAGGGCTGGCCTGAGGCACAGGGAAACCTCGGATGGCAGCTGCCGAGCCAATGCTTAATGTGCAGGAAAGACTTGGCTGTTAGGTGCCCAGCTGCCAAAGGCCAGGCCCGAGGCACAGACAAGTCTCGGGCCACCCGAGACTCAGCTAACCAAGATTGGGTTGCCTCCTGCCCCTGAGGGCTCCTGGACTGTGAGCAGGCTGGGCTGAGGAACACCCGCCCAATCCCCCCCCCCCCCCCACACACACACACACACACTCTAGTGCATGAATTTTCATAAAGAAGAGCAAATCTGCTTTTCTAGCTATAGCAAGGCGAGAAGACTGGAAGTTATGGTCTCAGACTATGGTCCTCAGTTAGAAGTAAACACATAATAAGAGGCTTGTAGATGACCATAAAGTCTTATTTAGTTACTTGTTGGTGGTAGCTAGTCAGAGAATTCCAGACCTGACTGGGTCTAAAGAAGTGCTCATGAATTTGGGGGAAAGCACAGGGGTGTGGTGGTAGGGTTAATAGAGAAGAATTATCAATGGTCTTTGATAATAACCAACATAAAAAAAAATATGTGCTTTGGTGCAGTGTACTCAGAGGGTTTTTTCCTGACTCTTGTGCTAAAACAAGTTGACCTGGTTTAGATGAGGTCTCTAGATGGAAATCCACTCTTTTATAGACTTTTATTTACAACCTCTTCTTGACATACTCCCTTGTAGGTCCAGTTAGCATCTGTCTCCCACTATATCTCATCCTTCCCATTTCTACCTGTTCACTCTGCTCCAGCAACAATTACCTTTTTATTCCTTGAAGAAGGCATTCTCTTTTTCAACTCACTATCCTTTTTTTTCCCCTGACTTGTTATTTGGCTTCTTTTCAATCTTTAGGTCTTTATCACTAAGTATTCTTTGACAGACAACAAAACCACTCCATTTATAGCAGAAATTATTTTAACTTAATTAAAATTAGTGCTTCCACTTTTATGGAAGGGCTTGGGAATAGTCCTAACTTGGGCCTCCAAGAGTGACTCCAAGAACATCACCCAAAACCTGGTGCTCCAGATGTGCCTGACCAGGAAGCTGGGAAATCAGAAAGCCAGTGTCCCAACTGCTGGCTTCAGGTTTGCGCCACTGTAATCATGAACAGGGAATGGGGGATGGAACTGTCCAAGTCAAACCAGGGTGTACAGTTGGCCTAGTTATTATGATCACCAGTCTCTGACCAACTCATCTTCTTAGGTTGCCTCAGAGGAGTGCAGATATCTCTACCCTGCCTGCTCTGTTTACTTCTGTCATCTTTCAATGGCTGGGCAATGGTGGTATTTCTAACACTGGTGCTATTTCTATTACTAATTTCTCACCACACCTGACTCTTTGGACTCGATTCTGGATCTTGTAATAATAAAAATCAAAAGCAGGGTTACAGTCTAAGGTTTTTCCCAATACAATTTTAAAAGGCTATGCAGCAATCACTGAGAGATTTTATTATAAACAAATATATGTTTTAACTTCCTTCATGGCAATACTGATTTCTTTGGTGGAGCTCAATAATCCATTCCTTATAAAAACTACTAGTGCATGGTTAGATTTGAGAACCAGGAGGCTAAAAGTTTCTGAGGGTCATTCCATATTTAGTAAAGGGTTAATAAGTACCTTTTACATATGTAATTACTAGCATCAGCAAAGGTAAAAGCTATAAATGATCCAGTGATGTGAGCTGACAGTTCACTGTGCTCCTACATGTTTGCATGTGGTTGCAATACAAGGAGGCCCAGCCCAACATTCTGTGCCTGCAGCTGGGATCAACTGAGTCATTTAATTGCTTCCTATTTCTCTTACTGTATTTTAAAATGTTTGTAATGGATAGCCTAGCACATTTCCCAGTGCATTGTGAATGTTTGTTAATTACTAGTTATGTATACACTAGAAGCCCGATGCACAAAATTCATGCAAGGGACTCAGCCCAAGCTGCTTTCTGGCCCCTCCCACTGGTCCTTCTGGAAGGTCTTTCCAGAAAGCCATTCTGCCATCCAGTCTAATTAGCATATTATCTCTTTATTATATAGGACTAGAGGCCCTGTGCACAAAAATTTGTGCACTCAGTGGGGTCCCTTGCCCGGCCTGTGTTCTCTCACAGTCTAGGACCCCTCAGGGGATGTCCACCTGCTGGCTTAGGCTGGCTCCCTGGGAAAATGGGCCTAAGCTGGCAGTCAGACATCACTCTGGCAGCCCAGAACCCCTTGGGGGATGTCCATTTGTCAGTGGGGATCAGGCATAAGCTGCAGTCGGACATCCTTAGTGCTGCTGAGGAGGCAGGAGAGGCTCCCACCACCACCGCTGTACTGGCAGCTGGAAGCCTGGCTTGTGGCTGAGCAGAGCCCCCCCTGTGGGAGTGCACTGACCACGAGGGTCAACTCCTGCATTGAGCGTTTGCCCTCTGGTGGTCAGTGTGTGTCATAGTGACCAGTCATTTCTAGTTGTTCTGCTATTAGGGTCAATTTGCATATTACCCTTTATTAAATAGGATAGAGG
>PVJC01031042.1:0-20806 GCA_004026665.1 Murina feae
GGTAATGAATATTTTTATATCTTCTTTATAAGCAAACTATGTCTATATTTCTTACCTCTTTGTTTTGGTAATACTGAATGGAAACTTTAATTCACAAAGTCTAAAAGTAGGACTTTGCAAAACAACGCAAGTGTAAAAACCATTAGTGGCAGCAGCGCTTGCTAAATACTGACATCTGACTGTGTGATAGATCAAGTTTAGTAGCTTTGGGGTATCTAATTCTAAAAATGAAGGTATATGGAACAAGAATAAAAAGTTCTTGGCACCCAGGTCAATCGACTTCTTCTGACAGAGCTGTTGTTTTGCAGACTTACCTAAGTAAAAGGAATGTTTTGAAGAGTTGGATTTCAAAATAAGTGGGCCAAACTGCAGGACATAAACACTGCATTTATATGAACACAAAGAATTTAGGGAAACCCATAGCCAGGAGAAATCTGTTTTAAACCAAAATGTTTAAAATCTCTCTTCATTACGACCTTCTGATTAAGCAATTCATCATGAAGACAGATTGCAAGCCCTTTAGTATTCATGCCTAAAAGGTCAGAAAACTCTGGCAAGGAGGAGAAGAAAAAGAACAAGAAAAAAAAGAAAGAAATGAAAACAAACAGGGGACTTGAAGGAACTGTGAGCATCCAAACCCTGGCATGAGATTTGGCAACAGGTGAATTTTCTTTGGAGGGTATTAATTTTGTAAGTCAAAGCTATTAAAACCCAACTTCCCGTTTCAGGTCTGGAAGGCATAATGCACAGGTCTCTTGCTCCAGCTCTCCCTAGGGACTGTACTTTATCCAACTAATCCCACTCCCTTCACTGGCTCATATTTTAAGTGCAAAATCTACTGGCCAACACCATTCATTTAGTCTTGCCACATACTGTGCGGAAGTTTATGTCAAAGCTAATCTGGCCTTCCCAGTAAGCATACACAGCTCTCTAAATGCACAAAACCATGGTTCCCAGAAATGTCTCATGATACTTTTAAATCTCAGAGAAATGTTCAATAGTCTTTGCCTCATGACTCAGAAACAGACGAATTGCTATTCATTTATGACAACTTTCACCACCCTTTTATTTTCACTTCATTAGTTCAAGATATCTGACTCCAACAATCCTTTGACAATACAATCAATCCATCATATCTCCTTAATATATATATATATATATATATATATATATATATATATATATTCTCCCACTCTCTTTTTAAAAAATATGTTTTTATTTATTTCAGGTGGAAGGGAAAGGGAGTGTGAGAAAGAAACATCAGTGATGAGAGAGAATCATCAGCTGGCTGCCTCCTGCACCCCCCACACTGGGGATTGAGCCTGCAACCTGGGAATGTGCTCTGACCGGGAATCGAACCCTGACCTCCTGGTTCATAGGTTGACACTCAACCACTGAGCTCCCACTCTCTCTCTTGAAGGATTGTCTTATTTCAATCCTTGCCACAGAACCTGCTGGAGTCAAGAGAACCCAAAACCTCCACGTTCTTAACCTGATGCCCATTCTTCAATCCTCATTGAATTGGTCAGTTTTCAACATCTGACACAATCAGTCACTGGAAATACTTTTCTCACCAGACATCCAAGACAACACAACTCTTCTGATTTTCTTTGCACCTAGCATTCCAGTTCTCAGTCCCCTTTTCTGGCTCCATCACCCTCCCAGCTAGCAGTTCCCAAGGACTCAGTCCTGGTGTTACCAGACGGGGGACCTGGCCCTGAGTGGGTCTGCCTAGGGCCAGCCTGTAGTGTGTGGGTTCCTGACTTTGTGCAGGAAAATTTTCAAAACACAAGTTCAAGTGACTAAGAGAGTGCATTTATTAAAGCTGGGGACAGTGAAACAAGGAAGGGCTTAGCATGGAAAAAGCAACAGGAGAGACTTAGGTGGGGCTGCTTTAACTCACTGGGAAGTCGGAGGAGAGAGGTGAGAGGTGCAGAGGGCTGCCACTGTGGGTCCCTTAGAGTTTAGGAGATGCATGCTAGTGGGGGAAGGAGAGGGGAGGGAGAGGGAAAGGGGATGGCATGGACATGCTTCCCCAAAGGGAGAATAAGCTCTGGATCCTTAGTGTTGAGGTCTCTCTCTCTCTCTCTCTCTCTCTCTCTCTCTCTCTCTCTCTCAGAGGAATCTCAGGGGAGGGTTTCGGCAGAATATTCATCAGTTCTCTAGGTGAGAGCTTTCAAGAGGATCATCAGTCACTGAAGCTGATCCTGATGTTGCTCACCTGATGAGGTCTTGATGTTATTTCTAGGGAGGTGACCTGTGTCTGCTATAAATTGAGTGCTTGTTCAGTTATCTGTCTCACTTTCCCCATTCACTTGCCCTGGCTGGCTTGTCTCAGTGGGTTCTCTTCCCTGTGTTTACTCATTCTCTAGCTAATCTCATCCAGGCTCACAACTCATCTAGTTAAACATCATCTATTTACTGAGCTTTCCCTGCCCCCTGCCCTGGCCCATCCAGCTGCCTGCTTGACACCTCCAGGAGGATGTCTAACAGGCATCACACACTCAACTGTTACAAACCGAGATCCTCCTCACCCTGCTGAAAGCCGCCCCACCCTCAATGGTTTTTCCTGCCTCAGTATGGCAACGTTATCTGTCCACTGGCTCAGGCTGATAAATCCTGAAGTCTTCCTTGGCTCCTCTCTCACTGCACCCCCCAGCCTTCAATGTTGAACCATCAGAAAGCCCAATTGTCTCCAGCTCCAAAATATATACAGTAGTTACCCCCTCCCCTGCCCTTACCCTGCTCCCACCACCACCGCTTTCATTTGGCTTTTTATAACAGATACCTAATGAGTCTTCCTGCTTCCACCCTTGTCTCTTCACTCATTCTGTTCTCAACACAGTTCTTTTAAAACATGATCTTTTAAAACATGTTGGGCATTGTCACCCCTCTGCTCAAAACCTTGAATTGGCTCTTTATGTCACTCAAAGTGAACGGCAAAGTCCTTACTATGATCTCCAAGAGCTACCCTGTCGTGCTTCTCCAACATCCCAGTTTCCTCTCTGACCTCTCCTATTACGTTACCTGTTTCCAGTGCTGCTCTAGTCACAATCACCTACTCACTGTTTCTGAAGCGAGCCAGGCTCACTCTCAGGGTCTTGCACTTGCTATTACCTCTTCCAGGAATATCCTTTTTATCTAAGATAGTAACATGACTCACTATTTCCCCTCCTTCAAGTCTTCACTCAGTAAGACTTTCCCTGAATCCCTCAGTTGAAAGTGCAGCCCTCCATATTCCCTCTCTCCTCTTCTCGACTGTTCTCGTGACTTACCAACACATAACATTGTTTTATATTTTATAATCAATGTTAAATTCAAATACCATATGCCCAGCATTGGAACTAGTGCCTGGGACACAGTTAGAGTGTAATAAATTAATTGAATGAATAAATTCAGTCAGCTTACTGCCAGGATATGTGTCAGTGTAAAATATGTATTTATTGATGAGCAAGAAAGATGATTTGAGACTAGAAGAAAGTAGCAGATAAGACAGAAATAAAAAGATGAAGGTGTGGGAACAGGGGCGATGGGCTAATGAGGAAGCTGAGGTAGGACCAACTATTAACAAGATATTCTGAGCTGTTGGGGTTTCCCCGCATCATGCAGGCACTGTCCATCTGTAGCTCCTGAACACTTGAGACTTGAAGCTCCTAGGCAGGTACAGCCTAGCTCCATGGCTGCTGAACTACACTCCAACCCTGGAGTCCCTTGGATTATAGCTGAGTTTTCAGGGCTGAGGATCCTGGAAGCAGATCCAAGTGACAGGAGCAGTCCTGAACCAGGCCTGGAGAGGGACTGCAATAGGCTAAGGCATATGAAGGAACCCAGGCCCAGGTGTTTGTGAAAGAACAAGATGGAGCCCAGCTTCTGACTCCCACAACTCCCAATGGCACTAGCTAGACAGAGGTTTGCATCCTTGTTCTACTGCTTCTGAACTAATGATGTTATATGTATGTCTGTCACGTCACTGCTCTGAACCTGCAGTTGTAAAATGGAAATTATAAAAGAACATATCTCATAGAATTATGATAAGAATTAAGTGGGACGACATATGTACAGGACACAGCATAGTGCTTGGCACATAGTAAACACTCCATATACGTGGTAGCTTTTAAAAATTATTTCAGTACCTCATCTATATGATATCTAAGATTTAAGAGAAAAATTCTTGAATTTTATCATTTCAAGCAAACAAAAATTTAAAAACAAAAAATCTCCTCCATTATCTGAATAACCTGGTTATGAACTCATGTAAAGAATGCTCTGAATATTTTGAGTACCATGAAATTCCTTAAAAACTTTTAATAAAAGGCCTTCAAAAAGATCTCTCTAGATTGTAGAGCAGGGGTGAGTAAGAAATTATTTTCCCTCTACATTATGATCATTACTAAATAACCTGACTTACTAAAAGAATAAATTCTGGAGATTGCCATAGATGAAGGTGGAGAAGGCACTCAGAGGCTCAGATTGGTGGTTAATTACTTATCACTGTGGGAATACTAGGTACTTACCAAGCTGAATGGCTGTTCTAGTATCTACCAACTGACTATCAGTCCTGCTAATCTTGCCTTATATCCCACAGGGAATGGCTGGTAACAAAAGGAAGTGAATTTAGAACTCTCAGAACTCACCTCCCATTTGCAACCTAATGCTGACCTTCCCCTTTGCTTTCTTTTTTTAAAAAAATGTACTTAATTAATTTTTATTAAGTGTATTAGGGTGACATTGGTTAATAGGATCATATATGTTTCAAGTGTACAGCTCCATGTTACAGGGTCTGTATATTGAACCGTGTGCCCACCACTCAAGGTCAAATCATCTTCCATCACTTCACTCCTCACCCCCTTCCCTCTAGCAACCACCACACTGCTATTTGTGTCCATGAGTTCTAGTTTTATACTCCACATATGAGTGAAATCATATGGTTTTTAGCTTTTTCTGATTCACTTATTTCACTTTGCATAATATTCTCAAGATACATCCATGTTGTCGCAAATGGCAATCTTTTGTCTTTTCTTATTGCTAAGTAATCCCTTTGTTCTTACAAGGAGATCCTTACAGTATAAAACCTGAGACCCATTCTTATTGCTACAAAAGTACATGAATTTTGAAAAATACAAGCTTAAAATGATCACTCACAAGTACTCATACACAAAGCACGTTCTTTGTGAGTTATACCTGTCAGATTATTAACCTGAGATGAAAGACTTTCTGAATTTAGTAGGTGTCAAATTTTCCCTACATAGACAATTTACTGAGAATAGTTACATTTTACTAGTCTCTAAATAAAAACAAAAGGATGACTCATGTCAAACAATCCCCTAAAACATATTTGACCTTGGGTAGAACATTTATATATCCTGGGGCTCAGTTTCTTCCTCTGAAAAGTGAAGAAGTGGGGCTAGGCAATTTCT
Organism: Murina feae; assembly: GCA_004026665.1. NCBI lineage: Eukaryota > Metazoa > Chordata > Mammalia > Chiroptera > Vespertilionidae > Murina > Murina feae. Next base: position 5,418 of record PVJC01031042.1, read on the forward strand.
GAAGAGGTAATTTTATTTTTCCATCTTAAGTATTTTATTTATTCATTTTTCATTAATCCTCACCTGAGGATATTTTTCCTATTGCCTTTTTTGGGGGGTGGCAGGTCGGGGGGTGGAGACGCTATCTTGAAGCCAACATTCTCCATCAGAAATGAATCATGGGAACTTGCAGTGCTGGAATCCCCACTATATCTGCTTGAACATTTCTGTTGACAGGAAATTTATTACCTCTTGAGGCTGTCCAATCACACTCCCCACAGTTATTTTCATTAGAAAGTTCCTCCATCTATTAAAGTGAAATCTTCACACATAGATCATGAAACACAATATTCTATGTAATGAACTCCCTCTGTATCAGGATTACTATATTGAATTGAATGGCTTCCTTATCAAGCCTTAAAATAAAGTACATGTTAGTCATGTCAACTATGTATACTGCTGTAGCTGAAGAGCAGGAAGTTATTTCCTGAATCAGGCAATTTGGACCTACAGCCTATATACTTATAGGTTCTACTTTCCACACTGGGTTTCAGTCCAACAAGCACAACAACAATAACATTGATGTTCTGAAGCATACACATGTTCATTATGATACAGATGAAACATACATAGGAATACCTGCATTTTCATGCAGATTTTGTATGCGTACACTTTGAAAATGGTAAGTAAAAGATGTATGGCATATGCATATATCATAGAGGATGATATTCAAATATTTAGAAAGCATGGTCAGATTGATGCAAACATGGCATTACCACAAAGACTTAGTAATAATATATTTGAAACTTTATCACATTAAAAAGTGTGAGAGGTCTTACAAACCAGGCTTTAAACTAATCAGTTCTGTTCAGTTAAACTCTGGAAAGAATAACATATTCATTTTTGTTTACTTTTATTTGTCACAATTTTAGGCATCTACAATACTCCTATAAATGTTGAAATCCAAATCCTTCTTCATTTTAATCATATCATGTTTTAGGAGTTTAGATTTGTCTAATTCCTCTATACTTTCAAATCAACATTAGATTACAATTTCTTATGAAGTCAGAAATAGCAGAACAATGCATTGAATATTTTGATTTCAGGAAAGTACAAATTGACCACAGCAACATGCAGAGCTAAGCATTTAATCATCTGTTTAAAAATTATTCATAAATTGAAGAGTTGTATTTGTATTCACAAAGTATACTGGGAACAGACCTCAGCACTCCCGTGTTTCAGAGTAACCTTGATCTACAAGATGAAGAAATTCAGGTCTTTGTGGGCCCCTAACCAGGCCGAGAGGTACTACCCTAGAAAAGCAGCAAAATAAACTTTGTTGTGAGCACTGTGTTTCAGTTTTCTCATTTGTAAAATAGAAGTGAAACCACCACACCCTTTTGTCTGATAAGGTGTTTGTAGCCACCAGAGGAGGAAAAGCATGAGGAAGAACACTGAACCCCCTAGAAAGTACCCTATAGGCAATAGAATGTTAGGGTAGTTGCAATGATTGTTGCTATCCATGTAAGTGAAATTCTTATTTCAATATTAACCTAAGTGCCTGAATCCCATATTTTAAAAACAACAACAACAACAATTCAAGCTAGAATTTTCTCGAGGACAAACTTTCTCAAGACATTTTAGAACTTCCTGCTTATTTTACTTCTAGCCAAAAACACTGCAAAACAGCCACTCTCGTCATTCTTTCACACCTCTGTTTCCAATCCTGGCCAGACTCAAATTCGAAAAAGATGTGCTAAGATAGTCAGGGGGAAAGTTCAGTGGATGCTACTGAGCCTCTAAAACAAACTTTGAAACAAAAGTGATGGCAGTTATTTTTTGGTAGTTAGTTTGTGGTTCTTCCGTCTACTGAGATGATCATCTGTTCTAATTCTTAGAATTTTAAAGAATAAACATTTTAATTTCCTACTATGCTGTCCTTATATTTGTAATTCTAATTCCCAGGACTGAAATCTTATACCTGCCTAAGACAATGGAATGTATATGATCATTCAAATCCTGCCATACTTGCCCTAGCCAGTTTGGCTCAGTGGATAGAACATTGGTCCAAAGACTGAGGGTCCCGGATTCGATTCCAGTCAAGGGCACGTATCTTGGTTGCAGGTTCCCTGGCCTTGGTAGGGGTGCGTGCAGGAGGCAACCAATCAATGTGTCTCTCTCACATCAATGTTTCCCTCTGTGTCTCCTCTTCCTTCCACTCTCTCTAAAAATCAATGGAAAAATATCCTCAGATGGGGATTAACACACACAAACACACAAAACCCTGCCAGACTCAAAAACAAGTTCAAAACCATATATCTAATATTCAGTGATTTAGTAATAGAAGCACTTGATAATAGTATTTATTTTTCTCTAACACCTACTCTAATAAGTACTCACAAGAGACTCAGGAGAGTATGAGGAGGGAATAAGGGCCATCCTGTTCTAATGGAATAATCTCAATGTTCAATGATTTCCCTCTAGTTTGCACTAAGTTCATGAAGGAGTGAAGGGGTTCATGTCAAACTTCTTCAGCGAAAGAGGGAAGGGCTTTAAAGACAGACAAAGGGTAGAATGGGACATAACACTGGGATAAAGAGAATTGTTTGGTGGTGAAAAATCTCCACAAACAAAATAGAAATTAATATTCTGGCAGATTAGTTTTAGAGGTTTTGATGAAGTCACTCTTTGAAGGGCCATTGGAAATCATATAAGTTCTTTAAAGGGAAAGGTTAACCCTAGCTGGCTTGGCTCAGAGGATAGAGCTTTGGCCTGTGGGCTGAAGGGTTCTGGGTTGTGAGCTCAATCCCCAGTAGGGGGCATGCAGGAGGTTGCCAATCAATGATTCTCTCTCATCATTGATGTTTCTCTCTCTCTCCCTTCCTCCCTAAAATCAATGAAAATGTAAAAAAATTAAAATAAAGTAAAAATAAATGAAAAGATTAGAAGGGCTTAGGGGGGCTACATCCCCACAATTTCCAGGAAACATAAAGCACGGACCTACCCTAGCACACCTCTAAGCATATAATTAAAAGAAGAAAGCTTCAATGCGTTCCTAGTCATAGCAGCCAGGACTCCTGTGCTTTATTATTTTTTTTTACCTAAAAGAGGAAAAACAACAACAATGAAACTAAAACCACCAAGTTCAATTCCATGGGCCAAATCCTAAAAATAGGTCAGACTCAGCTTTCTTACGGAAAGAAATACAAAGTAAAAAAGAAAAGAAAAAAAACAAAACAAACCAGATCTGAACTGCTTTTCAAAGTTGTCTGAATTTAGTGCCAAGTCCACAAGGCTGCTTGGTCCTTGGGTACTTCATGTGAACTGTTAGGCTTTATATAGTCACCAGTGACGAAGTTCACGATGCTGGGGTATGCTGGGGGGAAAAGGTTATTAAAAAGCACACAAGCTACATTCTGTCTACTACTGTTTAAACATATAATTTCAATTATTACAGAGATTCATGTCGAAGTAGTTTTCCTAATGGATCAATTTAGACCTTTTTCTTAAAGGTGCTATATCTATTGAGATCAAGAAAGGAGGATGAAAAGTTTCATGTTCTACATGCATTTGCCTTCTAGATTCACCTTTCAGTAACTATTTATTACCTACAACCATGCCATGTGGTATGCTGGATCCAAATATAAATAAGAATATCTTCATGCACTAGTGGAAAGAGCTTCGCATAATCTGGGTAGCATGCCCGTCACAGAATAAGCCCTCAATACATGTGAGCTACTATAATGGCGACAGCAACGATGAAGACTCTTCTACGCAGAAAACATCCCCAAACTTCTGTGCTTTCGTTTTTCACAAATCTGTTGTGCTATTAATTTCACTTTTAATAACAAAAAGCTTTCTTCCTGCCAGGGGAAAAAGGTCAGGCAAATGTATAAAAACGCACAATACGGCATGCAATGTGCCTGGGGAGATAACAATAAAGTATTATGGTTGCTCCAAATAAGGCGTGCAAGTCAGGAAAGACTGCCTTCTTGTGGAAGTTGATATTTGATCTGGGTTTTGAAAGATGGGATGCAGTTCAATAGGAGAGTTCAACTGGATTACAGAATATATAAAGGGTGTTGTTAGGCAATATAGTGGCTAGCCTTGAATGTTAGGCTAAGAGCTTAAATTTTAGATTTTATTCACCAAGGAAGATGAAGCCAGTAAATGTATTTAAAGAGAGGAGTAAAATATACATATACGGATTACATACATGCATCCATATGTGTGTGTGTGTATATATATATATATATATATTTAAAAAGTAAATAAAGAAAAAATCAGTATATAATAAAGTTCTTAAATAAAAAAATAAAACATATTAACAAAAAATAAATAACCCAATAGAAAAAAACGAGCAGAAGGATGAACAAATACAAATGGTCAATAAATAATCTAGGAAACCAAATGTCCACTTACAAAAGAAAAGACAAATTTTGACATATTCTTAAAGTTAATATTACATAGCAATAAAAATGAATAACCTACCACTGATATTAATATGTATTATCTTAGCAACAACATCAGGTATAAAATGCTGATATGTACATTATGAAACCATTTTAATCAATTTCAAAAAACAAGAAAGTATTTACTATCTAATTTCAATTCATATGGCTATATGTTAAAACTATTTTTCAAGAGAATCATTAATTTAAAAATTCGACATTGAGGTTACCTCTGGGGAGGAGCTGGATAAGTAAAGAATATAAAGGTGTGGTGTTTTTTTAATTCTTTTCTTTTTAATTGAGTTTATTGGGACGGTTAACAAAACCACACAGGTTTCAAGCGTACAACTCAACCAAACATCATGTGCACACTGCATCATGTGCCCATCGCACAAAGCAAAGTCTCTTTCCATCTCCACTATTGCCCCCTTTGTATCACTTTGAAAATATGTTTCACAAATTATTAATATTACATGTAATTTTATATGTGTAAAATAATATATTAAAATGTAGAAGGATTGGACATTGAAGAGATCTTGGAAAGAGATAATAGCAGAAGAGCAGGAAGTATATCTTGCTGCAATGTTTTCAGCTGAGTAAATACACACTTGATTAAATATATTTCTTTTGTAACTCCCAACTTTTATTTTAAAATATATATTAAATAAAAATATATTTTTTAATTTTTATTTTTTAAATATATATTTTAAAAATATTTAATATTTTAAAATAAAAATATTTAATATTTAAAAATAAAAATAATTTATTTTTTAAATATATTTTTATAGATTTTCAGAGAGGAGGGGAGAGGGAGAGATAGAAAAACCAATGATGAGAACCATTGATCTGCTGCCTCTTGCACGCCACCCTCCCCATCTCCCACGGGGGATCAAGCCAGAGCCCAGGCATACGCCCTTGACTGGAATTGAACCCAGGACCCCTCAGGCTCCAGGCAGATACTCTATCCATTGAGCCAAACCAGCCAAGGCATCAATATCATTTAAATAATTAGGTAACAATACATTTTGGAGTAATAGGTTTACAAAAGTCATATTTCTGTTAAAAATGATTTTTTGAGTATTCATAAGCTAATAATTTGTATAAAACACATTTCTGATGAAATAATTTTTATTTCAATTTTATGTAAAAATATCCTGGCACTTGCAACTTAGTACTTAAACTCATAATTTAAATAGACCCTCCCCTTTGGTTTATAACTAGTTTGATAGTATACAGTAACTAGTGTTGAGACAAAAAATGTTTTTTACAATTTATCATTCCCAGATAAGGTTTTTAAGTTATAGCCTCTCTTTCCACAATATTTTCTCTCAACTGATATGTGCTTTTTGTTTTTAAATGTGGCTCAATTTGAAAGAAATGCTTTCAGAAGAAAACCATGTATGATTAGTGCTAACTTGCAAAGATACCCTAAAATTCTGTGGTCTTCTAAACATCACATGTTTAAAAAAAGCTATTTGAGATCATATTATAGATCTTCCAAAAAAGGCCACAGAGGCTTTCCCTAGTGATGTTATGGAGTTCATCTTGAAAGCAGCTGGGAATATTTAAGGAAATAGTCACAATTTGGAAAGTAATTAGATTCTTAGTCATTAGGGTAAAGAACACACCAGAAAACAATCAATATGCCAGACTTCCCCAGACCAAGGACGGAAAGTGAATAGTAAATCCAGAAAATATTTCCAGAGAAAAAAATGCTTTATTTGTTTCTTCTACTTACCAAGTATGTTGTAAATTCTAGGGGATCAGCTTCTCCAACGAGTTTACTGATTCCGTTTATTGGAATGCTAAAAAATATAAGTGATTAAGAGCAGGGAAATGCCCATGTGAAGTATGGTTGAGATTCTTCCGACTCACATGTGGTCTGTGGACCACATGGGAGCTTGGTGGAAATGCAGAGCCTTGGGCCCACCCAGACTTCCTGAGTCAGAATCTTCATTTCCACAAGACCTCCACGTAATTTATGTGCACATTAAATTGAAGGACTCACTGGTGTAGATTAAGTTTATTTTAAATAAAGTTACATAAAAGTCATCTGCTCTTCCTGAGATCATTAAATTCCACAAAAATGCATATAAATAATACAGAATGCCTAGCAAGAGTTGTTGCAATTTTCTTTAATTGCTCTTCTAACTTAAATATATATATATATATATATATATATATATATATATATATATATATAATTTTTGGATATCTGTTTTTGGGAACTGGAAAAGCAGGAATTTCACTTAGGATGAAGGACATGTGAGATCTTCAAGGATAATTACTAAACTGGAATTATTATTCTGTTAAAAATCCTTTTCTGTTTTTCTTTTTCATTTTTATATTCTTTAAAAAGGCCAAAACAAACCCAGTTATCCCAGTAGGTACTAACTTTTAATTTCGGAAGGTTAAGAAGAATTGAAAAGTACCCAGGTAATATGTTGCCATTAGAGTTTACAGATAACCCTTAGAATACTTAGCCTTTCCCTAATTTCCATAGGTAATTCATCAGCAAGGCCTGTCAGTCCTAGCTCCACTGTACTTCTTGAATACTTCTCAGGTTGTTCTCCCTTTCCTCTGAAACCCTTCTCACCCAAGTCACCATCATCTCCCTCCTGGGCCAGTGCATTAGACCCCTAACTGGTCTCCCTAAGTCACCTCCTGCCTCTCTCTAATCCTTCCTGAAGGGAGATCAGAGGGACCTTTGTAAAGGCAATCAGACCATCACCTTCTCAAGGGAAGGCCTCCCACTGGCTCCTGTGCAAAGGCCTGGCAGGCCCAGCATGCAAAGGCCCCAGCTGCCCACACCACAAGGCCTCCCTGTTCTCCCCAAGGTGCAACCACACCAGCCTCAAGCCCCATTCCTGGCCGCTGTCCTGACTCTGGGTCTCTGCACCTGCTCTTCTCACCCGCCCCCCCCAGCACATACACCTGGCTCCCCACACCTGACTCATTCTTACCCCTTCTACTCAAACTGCGTAGTCCACATGAATAATAAATATGCTCTATTCTAATACATAAAGACCAAAATGTTGTGTCCATTCGGCTCAACCTTTAAAATGGCTTTTCTTTTGTCCTAGCTGGTTCGGCTCAGTGGATAGAGTGTTGGTCTGTGGACCAAAGGGTCCTGGGTTCGATTCCAGTCCAGGGCACGTGCCTTGGTTGCAGGCTCCTTCCCAGCCCAGGCCCTGGTCAGGGCACATGCAGGAGGCAGCCAATAGCTAGGTTTCTCTCACATCCATGCTTTTCTCTGTTTTTTTCCCTCTCTCTTCCACTCTCCCTAAACATCAATGGGGAAAATAATACTTTTCTTCTAATGTAAGGATGGTTCCCAACATACAAACATAACTGTTTAGTCAACTGGCACACAGTGGGTACTCAATAAAGACGAATGGATAAATCAGGTTTAATCTATTTTATTCTGAAATAGAAACACTACCACACGCTTGCTACACAATGAAAGTATCTTAGTAAGACAGTAACTACTACTAGGAAATATTTACAAATTGTCTGTTAAGAATAAGTAAAACATCTGGCGATGGTGCCAATGATTGAGAACTGACCATGATCCAGTTACTTTACATTTGTTACCTTATTTAAACCTTAAAAGAAAAAGAAAAAAAAGCCTTGCAAGGCAAATACTATTAGAATACATATTGTACAGACAGGAGAACTAAGGCTCAGAGTTACATAATTTGCCTATGTCACATCACTGCTAATGGTAGAGCTAGACTTTGACCTCAAACAATCTGTCTCTCACACTTACCCCTTTAACCACTGTGTTACCCTATCTTCAATTTTTTAAACCACTTTTCAACTTACAGTATGTAGTCTTGGAAAGTCAATAAGGGGAAAAAAGCAATAGGCAGACTTCTACTTCCTAAAAGGAGATATGAGACATAATGAGAGTGCCTGTAACGGCACATATCGAAGCCAAGATGGTGGTTTTTAATAAAACTGAGAAAGGGTGGACTGCTTTCCCACAGAAATTGTGGAAACACAGATGCTGTCCAACCTTAGAAATGTGAAATTGTTCATGTTTTTGATCTCTGGACCAAAGGAAAAACTACAAATTCCACTGTTTGGAACATTTAATGGAAGAGTTTAAAAGGAAACCATTATTATAATCATGGTACTCACCAGCATTATGAGAATCCAAGCTCTGTCAACATTTTCTTTATAAATTCACTATTAGGACTTTCTAACTCATCCAGTATTATTCAGCTAGAGCTTTAAAATCTGAAACGTAAGATCTTAAATTGTGGGTGATATTATTCCAAGAATTAAGGAGGAAAATGGATATCATGTGATACAGATACAGTAGAAAAATGTTTGGCTGATGCTACATTTTAACAGGTATTAGCTGTTTTTTACTTTTTTTCCCCTTGCTTTGGAAGGAGGGTTGACCTGGGAAGGAAGGTTGTATTGTCATCTAATCATAAGCAAGATTTTAAAATCTCAGTATGTTTTATACAGTTTGAGAAACTTAAAACACACACACACACACACACACACACACACGCACGCTGCTGTCTCCACTTTCCGAATCTGCACAAAGGCTTGGAATCTCATAAAGAGAGGTTACTTTTAAGAACTCTGGCACTTTGCTTTTACCATAAAAAATGAAAGAACAGTCATTTCTAATCCTGTGCAGTACATTCCAACTAAATGGAAGCAATAAGACACAGAATAAAAGGACTTATTCAATCATTTCAAAATTTCAACAAACATGGAATTAAATTCCTTTCTCCATAAGGGTTAAAGCTGTAGGAATCTGCTATCTTTACCCAATGTTGCTGGACCTTATTATTTTTTCATCCTCCTTTCTTGAGACAATTTACTTTTAATATGAAATCAAAGGCAAAAAAGGAAATGTAGCAAATTGTATCATGTGAAGGCAATTGAAATACACTTTTTTTAACAACTCAATCTGGAATTATAGTTCATGTCACCATTTATCACACTCACAGATCAGAATAAACAGTTTGTAGGATCCCATTAGATGCTAAGTCAGAAGAGAACAAGTGGAACAATGCAATACTTTCATTTCATCATGGCCAATCTACAGTTAGGGGATGTGGAAGAGATCTAGAGAGATTAGGTCCCTTCCCCCCCACCATGCTGTAAAGTAACAAAGCAAGATGACCAAGCCCGCCCTATTTTACTGGACTCACATAAATGCAATCTTACGCGGCTTCTTTTGCTAATATTTCTAGTTATATTTTTACCTTGATGGATCTTAAAAAAGATACAGTCCACATAAAGTTCCAACTTTAAATTCCTCCTGCCTCCTAGGGTTACTAAAAATCAATTGGTTGATTATTAGAGTACAAAAGAATTCAGATTTATTTTTCTAGTAGGGCCTGACATTCCCCACCAAAAGAGTCATCAGACTATTTTACCTAACCTAGAGTTTTTGCTTCCAGATTTATTTTACCTAGTAAATTTCTGCATTGTATAGTCACTTAATGAATAATGTCTTATAATAATAGAGCTATTTTAAATAAACTGTCCATTAAGTAAAGTCTTGAAACTATGAAAACTACACCTCTTTCCACTATTATGCTTCAAATCTTGTGATTCGCACAGGTTCTGATGTACCTTTTTGCCTTCAAGTACCTCCTAATATTACATTTTTTATAAAATGGTTTAAAAGTAAACTCATGTATCAGCATAACCTAAATATGGATTATCTTATAAGTGGAAGTGGTGCTAAAATTCTGAACTTAAAAGGTTTACTGTAAGAAGCCAAAAGTTCAGACATTCAACCAAAGTTGATCCAAACCTTGTGGGTTGGAAATATCACAAAAGTGGGCTTTTCCACGAAATGGCCTGTATTTCCTGTTTTTAGCTAAACTGGAAGTGCAATAGGAACAATACTTATTATGGCATGTCACTGCTTCTACTTTTGGTCTGAAAACACCAAGCAGAGATTATGAGTGTGACGAATCAAAAGAAAAAAAGTTGAGTCGAGAGGTGTTCTGGGCTAAGAAAGGGAGAGTTAATGGGAACAGAATTTCCTAACTTGACCACCAGTTAACCATAGCTTGGATGCCCAAGGTGCTATGAGTCACTAGCAACTTGCTCCAAAATAACACAAGAACAACCTGGGCTAGAGCATTACTGAATATACTGTTAATAATATTTCCAGAAAAAAAAAAAGCAGAAAGAGTTATTCAATGGGTCAAATGGTACTCAGGTAACTTTCTTTTTACAGAACAATCTGGAATTGAGCTAGCATAAACAACTTGCTAGACAGTCTGATAATGTTATTCACCACATTCATTTAGGAATTTTTGGCAAAAATCACAGCTCTCATGAACAGGGTTGATAATAACTCTTCACAGGAAGAGTGTGAAATTGCTAAAGACAGCACACACTGAACTTTCAAAAGCAAAGTCTCAGAAGTTTTGTGCATTGTATGAAGGTATACTTTGCATTTTCCAAAAGGCCATGGAATGTTGTTGTCTCTAACTTAATTTCTTTTAAAAAAAATATATTTTATTGATTTTTACAGAGAGGAAAAGAGCGGGATAGAGAGCTAGAAACATCGATGAGAGAGAAAAACACCAATCAGCTGCCTCCTGCACACTCCCCACTGGGGATGTGCCCGCAACCAAGGCACATGTCCCTGACAGGAATCGAACCTGGGACCCTTGAGTCCGCAGGCCGATGCTCTATCCACTGAGCCAAATCTGTTAGGGCACTAACTTAATTTCTTAACTGATAAACTCAAACTACTAATATTCAACCAGTTTGTTAATGTATTTATTGGGTCTTTATAATACTGACTATACATACTCAATTAAGAAAGAAACTTTTGGAGCTGCTGCTCTTTCCTACTTAACTGCTCTGTGATAAAGGACGTGGTGTAAAGCTGGACAAGGCACTTAGCGAGGCAATATCTCAGCACCCTCTTCTAGAACCTGGAAATAGTATTTGCCCCTAAGAATTCATTCCTCAAAGATGAAGAAAATAATAATGTATAATAGTAAAAGCATAATAGGCTAATTACACCAGATGTCCTTCCAGACCACCTTCTGGATGAAGCCATGGTGGCGGGGGCCAAGGCAGAGGAGGCAGAGGTGGCAGAGGCCTCTGGCCGCTGAGGCGGGTGAGGGACCAAGGCAGAGGTGGCAGGAGCTGAGCCTCTTGCATGAATTTCGTGCATTTGGCCAATAATAATAATAATAATAATAATAATAATAATAATAATGCACAGGAGGAAAAAAAACACGTGTTTAGAATCTGCAGCCAGGACAAGTCAGCCTTAGTATACAATGTTGACACTAACTTTTAAAGGGAGTTTGTGAGACCCTGCATAAAAGAGTGAAAAGTAAGAACACAAGGAAATGAGACACAGAACAGCCTGCTCAACCCTTTGTGGAGGTCTGTCAGTCCTAGCACAAAGAGCAGGACAAGCAGCCAGTGGTAGGTGGTACCCTGGCCCTCCACGGCTTGGTGGTGCAGCAACCCAGATGTGGGTAAGCAGGAGAGCAGAGGATGCACTGCTCCAACTAGCCCTGGGACAAGTCCTCCACCAAGAGCAGGCTCTGAAGCCAAGAAGGGCAAGGGTGAGTAAGGCGCTGTGCCAGCATCACAGGCAGAAAGAGGAGGAAAGGGCCCTGTGGGGAGGAAGGGTGACAGGCCTAGATGTGCTTTCGGTGGGTGCAGTGAATGAGGACCTGCCTTCTAGTCTGAGGCAAAACCCAGCACTGCTGCGTGCGCTTTTGTTTTGCTCTGTTTCCACAGTTTGACCACCTCCATTTTGCCACAGCTCCTGCCTCTGCTCTGTGTTTCTACCCCTGACACTTCATATGTGGGTCACTTGTGTGTGCCCAGGAGTTTGTAGTCCAGGTCTGAGTAATACTTAATACGAGAACAGTTCATCAAGTGCACATACAGTAGGTTTATTATTCATTTCTATGGCTGGGTTAATAATTTAGTCATGTTAGTTAACAGTTGAAAACAGAGAGAGATAAAGTAATAATGGGCCTCTTGTTTGGCGGCAGTCAGGCTTCCTTCCTGGAGCCATTCCGTTGGCGGGCTCTGAGGCAGGCATGAGCTGTGCCGGGGGAGCACATTCAGGGGATGGTAAAGCCTGGGATAGCGTTGCTGGACTTTAAATGAACAGACTATGCGTGTTTGTTAAACAAAAAGGCTGTGTTTGATCTCTTGAGAAGGACTTGCCTAGCTGAGGTAATTCTGACACAAAGGAAACTCAAACTATAGAGAAGCAAAGCAAATACGTACAGAGTGGCTCTCCTAATTTATAAGTTGCAGAACAATGAAACCCTTATAGTGAGTTATTTATTGGGGCAAAGCTCATGTCTCTTGGGTTCTATTTCCCAGCATCTAAGCATAATGTCTGGCATAGGGTAGGGGTTCTATAAACATTCAGTGAACTGAACTGAACTGAGTTGCTTCATATCCCCTCCCCTGCTCTCGTTTCATCCAGTTAGCAACTGTATTTGACCTTGGTTCAGCCACAACTTCCTCCCTGACCCCCTGACTTGATCAATTCCCCTTAATATTTCCACTTGTACTGTTATGCACATACCTTCAAAGAATCTATCATAGCCATAATTTTGCATTTGCTTACAAGACCCTTTGATATAACAATACAAACCGTAAACAATAAATTCTGAGGGGTAGGAGCTGTGCCTTTTTGTTTTCCACTCCTACAGTAAATATTGTTTTTGTTGGTGCTTGGTAAATATTTGTTAAAGTAGTGAATCAAGAACCCATAATTTTCATGGTTTCCTCTCATTCTAATAATACTCACAAGTCCTCAAATAATATGAAATAAATTGCCCAGAACAAACTCACATAAGAGTCAGAGATGGGAAAGTAAGTTTGTGGTGTGGGCCATCCAAGTTGGGAAGAATTTTGATAAAACAAAAGAAAAATGCAAATATCTTCCATTGGTTAGAAGTTCGGTCTCCATCCTGGAGTATAGCATACAAATGTTTATGAAGATATGTTTAATTATTTTACAGGCATCTCAGGTTTTATTTTTTCAAAGAAGAATGAAAAAGCAAAGTCGACTAAGTTGAACCATAAAAGGTCAAAAACTCTCCAATATTGTCAATTTCACATGGCCTAACCTAGCAGACTATGACTAACCTGGCAGACCATGACTAACCTGGCAGACTATGTATATTTGTTTAGTCACAGGTAAACAACTTTTCCATGGTATTATCCTCTAAACCAAGGAGCAAAAAAACAACAACAAAACCCCTGCTCCCATCCAAAATACAATACTATAGAATATGAGTGGTGAATGATGAAGTTATTTTCTGGTTAAAGGAAAAGAAAGAGCAAAAACTGAAACTTAGTCATCTTTAATCTAATATCCAAACATTTATAATAACCCAATATATCCACTATTATTTCAGTCAACTACTTAAAAACTAAAATTGCAGAAGGATTAAGACAAAAAAAAAAAAAAGCCCACCCAAGGGGGCTGTTGCTTTAATTCAACTGGATCATATTTATGAAGCAACTCGTGTGTGTCACACAGCATACCAGCACTTGGCACAAAAAATGCAGCTACAGTCCCAGCTCTCAGGAACTTACAAGCTCAGCCCACATGGCATGGCTCAGTGGTTGAGCATCCACTTATGAACCAGGAGGTCAGGGTTCGATTCCCACATGCCTGAGTTACGGGCTTAATCTCCAGTGTGGGACTGCATGAGGTAGCCCATCAATGACTCTCTCTTATCACTGATGTTTCCATCTCTCTCTCCCTCTCTCTTCTCTCTGAAATCAATAGAAAAATATATTTAAAAAAGAACTTACAAGCAATGAAAAAGTCCCCAGTCTGTATCCACACCCTTTGCAACTGCTCTATCTTTATCTAACTGGATCTACAAAGTCCTTTCTGGTTCAGGATGTTATCTAATCTGGACAAACCACAACTGCACATCCCCCAAGAACGTTCTCCTGAGCTTGCAAACCACATACAGGTATTCATTTCACCTTTTTTAAGGTAAGTTCAAATCCCTAAAACTTTTTTCTTCTACTATTTCCCATAAGAATTTGGGGGTTGACACTGTAAAAGACTTCTGCAACATGGAACATTTCTCTTCCACTATCGCTAGAACAATTTTCAAAAGTATACTCTATACCTAGTATGAGATTTAAGGTTGTCATAGTCCAACTTTATACTCTAAAAGCATTTTAATAATAATACTCCCTGCATCCACTACCAGTTCACCCAAGCCTTCTAAGAAAGGGTGTCAATACCAAAAAAGTCATAAAGGCATGAGTCTTGGCTATAATGCTTACTAGCCATTGTCTTGGATGAGTCACTTCTTCCTCTACCTTAGTCTCCTCACTGTGAAATAGGAATAATAACACTCACTTTTTCTACCTCACACAATTTTTTAAAAAGTCATATCTGTGAAAGCAATGTATAATCAAGAAAAAGCATCCCCTCAGAAACTGGGTCTTCATAATGCATTAGCAAAGTTGTGGGGTAATCAGTCATTTGCAATTGGATTCATGTGTTTTAGGATGTCCAGAGGAAACCTCTTTGCCATCAAAATTTTGGGGAAAAATTGGGGTGAAAAGGGTAGGGAGGAAGGAAATACAATGTTATTTTTAGGTCTGAAGCCATGTCCCAGATACAAATAAGAGCCAATCTAAACTAATAAAAGCGGAATAGTAAAATTAACCATTTCTCCGGGACGCCCACAGCCAATCAGAATGGCTGTATGCAAATTAGCCCAGCCAACATGGCGGCCGCCACTCAGGGACCTGAGTAAACGTTTAGGCAGAGTCCATTGCAGCAGGAGCGAGAGCGAAACTACCTGCTCGCTGGCTCCTTAGCCTTTGGCCTGAAGCAAAAACGCACATTTGCAACAATTAAGTGTAACAATTGTTTCATTATAGAAGCCGCCTTAAAGGAACAGCATCAATTATAGGAAACCTGCGTCCAGCCGGCCTTGCTGG
>PVJC01031043.1:0-20832 GCA_004026665.1 Murina feae
TGCTCTGTCTCTGTATTTGTTTATGTTTATCATTTTGTAATGGTCTTTATTATCCATAAATAAGTGAGGTCATGTGGTATTTTTCTTTCATTGATTGGCTTATTTCACTTAGCATAATGCTCTCCATTTCCATCCATGCTGATGCAAATGGTAAGAATTCCTTCTTTTTTACAGCAGCATAGTATTTCATTGTGTAGATATACCACAGTTTTTTCTTAATATTATTTTCCTAGGCAAGTTTTGTGTAGCTGAAACATAACTTGAGATTCCCTGAATGTTTGTTCTCTTTTTCTTCTACCTTTGGAAAGAACTTGGAACTGACCAGCAGGTTCCCATCTTCTTTTCTGATTGTCAAAACTTTATTCTTCCTTGTAAGAGTTACTTTAGAGTCTGCCTTCTTTACAAAAACTTTCCAAGATGTCCTGACTCAGAATCCATAATGCACAAGAATTCTGAATCTGCACAATTATTTTGGTACCTTTTTGATGTCTTCTTCACTATTGCAGATTTTTTATATCACTTCTGTCTTTTACCAGAGTAAAACTGTCTAGCATCATCTTTGTATCCTGTACAACACCTTTGCTCATTTTTGTGCCCTCTTTAATATTTTTTCTCATTTTTTTATCTTTTGTAATACCTAGCACACAATGGCATGCAAAATATGAAATGAATAAGTGTAACTGAAGAGCAGTAAAAGTCATATTGGAAAGGGTAGGTCAGTTAGAGTAATAATATCCCCAAAAATATATACACACACACTTTGAATAATTCTTAAAGGCAGTGTTTATTAAAATACATTTTCAAAATTGAGCTATCAACTGTTAAAGTGTGTATACATTTTTGGGGGGACACCATATTGAGAGAAAAAATTTTTGAAATAATACAAATCTATATAAAGCAGCTAGAGAGAAACCAAGATGGTGGCATAGGTAAACACCTGAAATTGCTGCCTCACACAACCACTTCAAAACTCAAATGAAGAGAAAGGGCGGACACCACCCAGAACCACAGGAAGGCTGGCTGAGTGGAAATTCTACAACTAGAAGGGAAGAGAACAGCACACTGAGACTCAGCAGAGGTGTGGAAGTAAAGTGCAGAGCTACGGAGGCGTGCGTTTGGAAGAGGGCTGGCAACTGAGAACACGGTTCTCTTTTTCAGTCGGAAGGGAGTCACAAGCTCCTGGCAGCTCTGAACTCCAGTTCTGGGCGAGTTTCTGGGGATTCAGACTCATACGGGGAGAAGCTGTACTGTCTGGCAGTGGGAGGAACTCCACAGTGTCCTTTTCTCCCAAGTGCTTGCAGCGATTACTGCAGGACACTGAGACCTGGGGCCTCTTAGGGCTGGGCTGAGGATCAGCCATAGCTGTTTGCTCTGCCCTGTTGATTCCCTGAGACCTCGACCCACCCAAGCTACTCTCAGGGCCTTTACATTTAAAGGCTGGGTAGTCTCAGGCAAAGGCCAAACTAGCACCTCCTTAGAGATCCAAGAGCTAATGTACCCAGTGGTCAGAGTGGCACCATCCAGTTTACAAACTACTCAGATCCAAAAGGGACACACTCAGGGGACAGACTCAGTGGTCACCAAAACCCCACTGAATCAAGTCTTGCCCCATAAGGGTGTCTCCAGCACAGAAGTTCTCCCACCATAGACACAGCTGATTCTCACAGCCAAGTGGCCTGCAGGTCAATTCCTCCCAGTGACCAACAACAATCAAGGCTTATCTACAACAAGACTGTGCACAAAGCCTGCAAAGGGGTGTAAAAAGAGTGTCCACCTTAGGTAATTGGGGAGGCTGAGCCACTCGGCCATATAGGACACCTAGCACAGAAAGCCACTCTATCAATGCAGGGAAGCAGCCAAAATGCAGAGACAAAGAAACAGGTCACAAATGACAGAAATGGAGAAAAGAAAACTACTGGATATAACGTTCAAAACCACCGTTATAAGGTTTTTCAAGAATTTTTTAGAAACTGCCGATAAATTTATTGAGACCCTTGAGGATGTGAAAAAGGACCAACTAGAAATTAAACATATACTGACTGAAATAAAGAATGATATACAGAGATCCAACAGCAGACTAGAGGATCATAAGAATCAAGTCAAAGATTTGAAATACGAAGAAGCAAAAAACACCCAAGCAAAAAGAAAAAAGAATCCAAAAATATGAAGATAGTGTAAGGAGCCTCTGGGACAACTTCAAGCATACCAACATCAGAATTGTAGGGGTGCCAGAAGAAGATATTGAAAACCTATTTGAAGAAATGATTACAGAAAACTTTCCCTCCTGGTGAAAGAAATAGACTTACAAGTTCAGGAACCACAGAGAACCCCAAACAAAAGGAATCTAAGGAGGACCACACCAAGACACATCATAATTAAAATGCCAAGGGCAAAAGACAAAGAGAATCTTCTTTTTAATTTTTTTAATCTTTATTGTTCATATTATTACAGTTGTTCCTCTTTTTTCTCCCCATAGCTCCCCTCCTCCCAGTTCCCAACCTACCCTCTGCCCTTATCCCTCACCCCCACTGTCCTCATCCATAGGTATATGATTTTTGTTCAGTCTCTTTCCACACCCTAACATCCCTTTCCCCCTGTGAATTTTCATTCCACTCCCTTTCTATGGCCCTGATGCTATTCTATTCACCAGTTTATTCTGTTCATCAGAATTTTTTTTATTCACTTGGTTTTTAGGTTCACTTGTTGATAGATATGTATTTCTTGTTCATAATTTTTATCTTTACCTTTTCTTCTTCTTCCTCTTCTCAAAGGATATCTTTCAGCATCCTATATAATAAAAGCATAATATGCAAATTGACAATCCCTTCAGGATGCCTAAGCCACGCCCACCAGCCAATCAGAGCGCCTGTGTGCAAATTAACCCAGCCAACATGGAGGCTGGCACTCAGGGACCTGAGTAAACAGGCAGATTTCGTTGCAGCAGGAGTGAAACTGTTTGCAGGCCACCTGGGCATCTCTTCACTCCAGGGAACCAACATATTTGTAACATTGTTTCAATCCTAGAAGCTGAAGCAAACAGCAGGCCAGGCCTGACTTCTAAGGGAAACATTGTTTCATTATAGAAGCCAGAGCTGAATCAGAGAGGAGGTTTCATTACTAGGCTCCGGCTTAAAGGAACAGTGTATCAATTATAGAAGATAAACCCTAGAAACCTGCGTCCAGCCAGCCTTGCTGGGACATTGGGTCAGTGGGAGCTGTGGGCAGCCTGAAAGCCTGAAAACACCCCTCAGCCCATCACCTATGCTGGCCACATCCCAATGGGGTGAGGGACACCACTGGGGAGCTTGGCCTGCCTGAAAACAGCCATCAGCCCCTCATCCAGGCTGGCCAGGTACCCCAGTAGGGACCCAAAACCTGAAGGGACTGTGGGCAGCCTGAAAACAGCCCTCAGCCCATCACCCAGGCTGGCCACACCCCAATGGGGTAAGGATACACACTGGGGGGCTTGGCCAGCCTGCAAATAGCCATCAGCCCCTCACCCAGGCTGACCAGGCACACTAGCAGGTGGACATTCCCAGAGGGGTCCCAGACTGTGGGAGGGCACAGGTCGGGTTGATGGACCTCCCAAGTGCACAAATTTTTGTGCACCAGGCCCCTAGTTTCATATAATACTGGTTTGGTGGTGATGAACTCCTTTAGCTTTTTCTTGTCTGTGAAGCTCTTTGTCTGACCTTCAATTCTGAATGATAGCTTTGCTGGGTAAAGTAATCTTGGTTGTAGGTTCTTGCTATTCATCACTTTGAATATTTCTTGCCACTCTTTTCTGGCCTGCAAAGTTTCTGTTGAGAAATCAGCTGACAGTCATATGGGTGCTCCCTTGTAGGTAACTGACTGCTTTTCTCTTGCTGCTTTTAAGATTCTGTCCTTGTCTTTTGCCCTTGGCATTTTAATTATGATGTGCCTCCCTCCGGTACGAAATGCTGCCAGCCCTTTCTGCAAGCCCCTTCGCGCGCACTTCCACTTTATTTCCGCACCTCCTCTGAGTCTCAGTCTCTTTCTAGTTGTAGAATTTCCACTCAGCCAGCCTTACTGTGGGTCTGGGTGGTGTCTGTTTTTTCTTTTCATTGTGGTTTTGAAGTGGTTGTGCACGGCTGCAATTCTGGTGTTCACCTATGCCACCATCTCAGTTTCTCCTTGACAAAGAGAATCTTAAAAGCAGCAAGAGAAAAGCAGTTAGTTACCTACAAGGGAGCACCCATATGACTGTCAGCTGATTTCTCAACAGAAACTTTGCAGGCCAGAAAAGAGTGGCAAGAAATATTCAAAGTGATGAATAGCAAGAACCTACAACCAAGATTACTTTACCCAGCAAAGCTATCATTCAGAATTGAAGGTCAGATAAAGAGCTTCACAGACAAGAAAAAGCTAAAGGAGTTCATCACCACCAAACTAGTAGTATATGAAATGCTGAAAGGAATCCTTTAAGAGAAAGAAGAAGAAAAAGTAAAGATAAAAATTATGAACAACAAATACATATCTATCAACAAGTGAATCTAAAAATCAAGTGAATAAAAATCTGATGAACAGAATAAACTGGTGAATAGAATAGATTAAGGGGCATAGAAAGGGAGTGAACTGACAATTCTCAGGGGGAAATGGGTGTTGGAGGTACGGGAAGAGATTGGACAAAAATCGTACAGCAGTGATGAGGACAGTGGTGGGGGGATAAGGGCAGAGGGTGGGGTAGGAACTGAGAGGAGGGGAGCTATGGGGGGGAAAAAGAGGAACAACTGTAATAATCTGAACAATAAAGATTTTTTTAAAAAAGGAAAGAAAAACAAAAAAGCAGCTAAAAGAAATAATAAAATTGAAGATGAATTAAAGCTAAAATGAATATTTTTATTTTAATATTTCTAACTTACTAAATATTAAATTAGACTTCTGATTATTTCAGATTAGTAATCAATTAGTAACATTAATTATTTATGTACTTAATAATAGTTCAATATTTTAATAAAACAATAATTTTATTTAAAAAAATTTTATAGCAAAAGCAACAGTGGAAATTTATTAAAGAACAAGTACAGACTCCCACATAGTGAGGGGGAAGAGTCCCACTGACTTCCTGTTTCCATGGTTTATAAAGCTGTATTTCCTGTGTCCTAATATCCCCTCTGATTGGTCAATATTTCCTTTCAAATTGGTTGCTGTAGTGACTCCTGAGGCCCTTCTCCTTCATTGTCCTCCTATTCCTTCTGGGCTTTCTTCCTTCTTTATTTTTAAATATAGACTTTTTTTTGGTCACTTCCAGTTTACTTGTCTTATGGAAATATACCTGTTGCTGCTTCCTTGTCTTATGGAATTTTATTTAATAACTTTTCTGCCCTCACTATTTGATCAGGTTGAATACATTTTGAACAGTAGTCTATAGGAATAATCTCACACATATTTTTCCCTAAGAGCCCTAGTTGATTGACAAAATTTTGAGCCTTACATTTGAGGTTTTATATAAACCTTAGCCTGCCCCAAAGATTTTCTATAGAAGAATGTAAAGCAAATTAGTATTTTAAAAGTGCTTTATGTGTGTATGTGTGATTCTAGAATCACTAAAATTCAGCTTTTGGAATACCCGAGAGGTCATTTTACCTATGTTCAATAAGACCTTATATTTTGTATTTGATTTTCAATACTTTCTATTATATTTTTAGATAATACTGAAGTCTTCAGTATTTTTAAAATATATTTTTATTGACTTCAGAGAGGAAGAAGGAGAGAGAGAGAAATATCAATGATAAAAATCATTGATTGGCTGCCTCCTGCACACCCTCTATTGGGGATTGAGCCCATAACCCAGGCATATGCCTTGACTGGGAATCAAACCATGACCTCCTGGTTCATAGGTCAATGCTCAACCACTGAGCCATGCTGGCTGGGCAGTCTTCAGTATTTTGAAGTATGAATATTTAATGCTTTTATTTAATTCACATTAAAGAACTATTACAAATGTAAAATTTATATTAGTGGAAGAACAACTAGTAATTACATGAAAATTTAATTGCATATGTTATTTATTTGCCAAGTATAGTAATGTACAAATTTGAATAGTTTTATGTAAACTTTTTTTGTATTTAGGAAAAAGGTCAGAAAAAAAGTTATAGACAACTAAAGACTACTTTTGTTAATGTTACTTCTGAACATTCATTGTAAGTAATCTTTCATAAATTTTATAAATTGTTTTATATTTGAAGAAAACAAGTTTATTATATAATGGAGTTAATATTTCTCTTCATTTTTATAGGAATGATGTTTACAATTTTAATTTGAATGGAGCTGATGAGCCTATTATAAAACTTGGGGTAAGCTAGAAGTCTGTAGTTATTTTGTATTTATTCAGTATTTATTTTGTAACTATGATGCAGTTATTAGCGTGTATATTTTATTTCCATCCTCATATAGATGTTGTCCCAATTATGCCCCAATTAATTAATTATCTATCTAGACTTAGTGGGACAAACACAGGTGACCAGGAATCAGCAATAACAGCCTATCCCCTGGTACTTCAGTGTCTAGACAGTTGAGCCAAACCGGAACACATGAACACACAAGACAGAATTAGTATGCAATCACACAAGGTTTATTTACCTATTCCTAGTGGGTCCTAGGCTCCAGCAAAGGCCACCCAGCGATGCACACCAAAAGACGGACCACGAACACGGAGACAGTCAAGTGTCCACAGTTGGTTCAGGCTCACACAGCACAGCAGTCAATCAGGGAGGGGCTTGTCTCACAGAGTGATGTGGAGTCCTCCTTTCATCAGGCAGGAGATGTTCACTGGAGAAAATCTGTTGCTTATATAGACAGCGGTAAACAACTTGTGTCTTATTAGTGTGGGCCAGACGATGTGCCTTGTGCTAGGAACAGGTTGTTTACGCTTTAAGGGTTAGGGCATTCACATCAAGATAGTGGGGCGTTCACCACATTTGGAAGTTAGAGTATTGGGGTCTTCACACAGCAAACATTTCACACGTTAATCATTTCACACAATAACTATTTCCACACATTAGAAGGGTTTCCTTATGACCATAACATTATTATAACACACGTGCTTTAAAATACTTTAAAATATATATTCTACTTATTTTTATTAATAAAAATATAATAAAAGAGTAATATGCAAATTGACCATTACCCAAGACACCTAAGCCATGCCCACCAGCCAATCAGAGCAGCTGTATGCAAATTAACCCAGCCAAAATGGAGGCCAGCAGCTATGGAGCTAGAGCAAACCAGAGGCTTCTGTTGCAACTGCCTTCCTAGGCTGGCTGAGCCTCTGCTCACAGCCACGCCCACCAGCCAAGCCATGCCTCCCAGCCAATCAGAGCGGCTGTATGCAAATTAACCCAGCCAAGATGGAGGCTGGCAGGGCGGCTCTGCACTGGGAGCCTCTACGGCTGGCATAGCTGTGCCAGGTGTGTCCCCTCAGCAGTGGGGGCCCACCAGGCATGTGCGATCGTGGGCCCTCCAGTGGGAAATGTCCAGGCCTGCATTCACCAGCCCTCCCACTCCCCCAGTGCACGAACCCTGAAGGGGTTATGGGCATCCTGAAAATAGCCCTCAGCCCCTCACCCAGGCTGGCCAGGCATGCCAGCAGGTGGACATCCCCCCGCCGCGATGTCCCAGACTGCAAGAGGGCACAGGCCGGGCTGAGGGACCCCCAATCCCCAGTGCACAAATTTTTGTGCACCGGGCCCCTAGTTAGTTAATAACATGAATTTAAGCGTAAAACTTTGTAAGATGACATCTTTATACTCCATTGTTTGCTCGCCACCCAAAGTTCAGTCTCTTTCCAAACATTTTTAAATATTTTAAAATTTGTTTGCTATCTACCTAGCTATATTTAGTTTCCTTTCAAGTCCTTCTCACTGAAGTAGAGAAAAATGAGTAATTGGGACATGGAGGAACTCAGACTACTTCATCAAGAAAATCACTTTTTTTATGGATACAATAATTTAAAATATTTATAATTGGCTTGAAAATTTAGAACAGTTTCTCTTTATTTTATTTTTAGTATATTTTACAGTTCTATCTTTCTAAACTTAATTTTGTTGTCACATCTTAAGACTATATGAAGTGATAGAAACTAGATTTTGTGTCTATTTCTTTTAGTTTTTGTTTACCTTATTTTGACACTAAGAAAAAAAAAATAATGCTTACTCACAATATAGATCCAGGAATTTCAAGCTACAGCTAGAGAAGCCTGCATGGATAATTCAATAAAATTGTAAGTGCTTTATTATAATTAGTTGAATCAGATTAAAATACATTTGTTTCTATTGTTCTTTTTCTTAAACATTTCCTTCCCGTTTATCTGAGAGTTTTTAATATATGAAATACTGTCATAATTACTCCCATTAGTATCCTATTATTTCAGCATTTATAGTTGATCCTTGAACAACATGGGGTTAGGAGCACCAACCCCCTATGTAGTTAAAAATTTGAGTATAGCTTTTGACTCTCCCAAAACTTAATTACTAATATCCTACTGTTGACCCAGAAGCCTTGCCTATAACAAACAGTTGATAACACATACTGTGTATGTTGTATGTATTATATACAGTATTCTTACAGTAAAGTAAGCTAGAGAAAAAAAATATAAAGAAAATCGTAAGGAAGAGAAAATACATTTGCAGTAGTTATTGAAAATAATCTGTGTATAAAGGAAACTGCACAGTTCAAATCCTGTGTTTTTTAACAGTCAACTATACTTCTAAAGGTAATAATGAAGATTCTGTGCACTTTTTTATACATATTTTTTTGTTTCAGAGAAGGGAGAGGGGGAGAGAGAGAGAGAGAGAGAGAGAGAGAAAACATCAATGATGAGAGAGAATCACCGATCGGCCGCCTCCTGCACATCCTCCACTGGTGAGCGAGCCCACAACCCTGGGCATGTGCCCTTGACCAGAATCAAACCCGGTACCCTTCATTCCTCAGGCCAACACTCTATCCACTGAACCAAACCGGCAAGGGCCAGATTCTGTGCACTTTTAATATTAGTTGTACATCTTACATGATAAAACTGAAAGGACTTAATATTACTTTCACCTAATCTTGTAATTTAATTATTAAGTGAGGTCAGAGAAGAAAAGTCACTTGGCTAGAATTATATGTGAATTAGTAAAGAGTAAGGCTGAAAATCCAAATCTAACTGTTCCGTGCATGCTACCTTAAGATTAATTAAAATTAATGTATATTTTTGCTTAAGGGTTGGTTTAAGGAATCATGATGAACTCGAACCTTCTCTCAAAACCAAAGATAAAAGAGTAAGTTATAATATCCTCATATTAAAACTAGTATTGCTTTTAATAATTTTCCAATACCAAAGATTGCCACAGAACTGGAAAACATAAATAATTAGATCATTTTTTTCCTCAGAGCTTATCCATGTTCCCAGTTTGACTTTTCTTAATGGTCTCTGAGCTACTGTGATCATCTAATAATAGATGTGACAACTTTAATTCCTTTCTTTGATGGTAATAGGTTGTGTCTATGAAAGCAAGCTGATGTGATTTAGCTTTTAATTAACAACATAGAAAACAAAATACAAATCTCTGATCTGGATTTTCTCGTGACTTCTTGGATAGGTCCTTAATGCCAGGTAGATTAGTTTGCTAAAAACATGAGAAGTTAGTTTTTCTGTTAGTTGTTTTGTTTTAGGCTTTCTTTCTTTCCTTTTTTTTTTTTTTTGCTTACTTTGGATGACATATAAGACACATTTCTTCATCTATTACAAAATATTCTTTTTTTAAAATAGGTTGTAACAAGTCATAAAAATAAAAACCTCTTTAGTGATACTGACACAGAATACAGCTATGATGACGGCAAGACTGACATTAGCTGGCTAAGAGAATCAAAATCGAAACCACAGCTAATAGGATATAGCAGAAATAAAAGTGTGAAGAAGAAAGAGAAAAGTGGGAAATCAAGTAAGAAATCACTTTACAGAGAAATGTTGCAAATAATTTTACTATTTCAGCTATATAAAATGCTGTTGGTAGCTAAGTATATTTTTGTATGTGGATGGTATTTTTTATTACCCTTATGAATAGAAGAAAGAGTGAAAGCAAATACACAAACACTACAGTGGTTGCTTTTTGTTTTGTTACTTTTGTAACATAGTTATATTTAAATTGCTTTTTTAATCTTTAGGGATATAAAATATGACTTATCATGATCTTTGGTTCATGACATACTGTTAACCATGTGTCTGTTCTTGGCCTATTGTTATTCAGTTACTGGATATTTATTATGAATAATTATATTAAGTACTCATGAGCCCAGCACCCTAAATAAAATCAAAGCTTGGACAACATCCCCATTCCCTACCACACCCAACACACGTAAGTTTTAAGAATTGATATTGATACAGCAAAAATATATTGAAAGGAAAACAATTTTCTTGCAGAAATATTTTTGCCCAAATCTTTCACAGAGTGTTTTGCTAGCATATATACGACTTCTGCTTTCTGTAACAAATCTCCTAAAGTAGTTGGATAAGAGTTTGCAGTATGTGTTTTGGGCTAGACATAATGACCATTTTCATTGTTTAACATCAATTTTAATGTTTATTAAACCAAAAGACTTTATATATTCCATTTTTAGTAGAAGACAACATAACTGAACTGTTAAATTTATATTTATTTTAAGAGAATCAGCTTTTTTAATTTAAATCATTTTTTCAATTACATTTGACATACGTTATATTAGTTTCACATGTATACCCTAGTGATTGACATTATATAACTTATAAAGTAATCATTCTGATAAATTTAGTACCCACCTGACACCATATATAGTTATTAGAATATTATTGACTATATTCCCTATGCTATATTTTACAATCCCATAACTATTCTGTAACAACCAATTTGTACCTCTGAAACCCTTCATTTTTTTACCCACTCCTATTCCCTTCCCATCTGGCAACCATCAAAATATTCTCTGTATCTATCAGTCTGTTTGTGTTCTGCTTCTTCATTTACTTTGTTTTTAGATTCATTTGTTGATATATAGGCATATTATTTTTCATTTTTTTAAAATTTACTCTTCTACTTCTTTAAAAATACCCTTTAACATTTCATGTAATATTGGTTTGGGGTAAATTTCTTTAGCTTTTCCTTGTCTGGGAAACTCTACATATGTCCTTCAATTCTAAATGATAGCTTTGCTGGAGTAGTCTTGGTGGTAAGTCCCTGCTCTTCATCACTTTGAATATTTCTTGCCAATCCCTTCTTGCCTGCAGTTTTTGTTGAGAAATCAGCTGACAGTCTTATGGGAGCTCCTTTGTAGGAAACTAACTGCTTTTCTCTTGCTGCTCTTAAGATATTTTTGTCTTTAACGTTTTGCATTTTAATTATGATGTGTCTTGGTGTGGGCCTCTTTGGATTCATCTTACTTGGTACACTGTGAGCTTCCAGTACTTGTGTGAATATTTCCTTCACAAGGTAAGGGAAGTTTCTGTCATTTTTTCGTAAGATTTCAACTTCTTGCTCACTCTCTTCTCCTTCTAGCACTACCATGATGCAAATATTGGTACCCTTGAAGTTGTCCCAGATGCTCTTACATATTTTTGTATTCTTTTTTCTAGGAGTCAGCTTTTATTTTATTTCAGGATAAAAATAACCAGTAGCAACCTGTGAAGTGGGGGAGGAGGTAATGGCTTAAAAAGAAATAAAAATAGAGATATGGAAGTGAACGTTGTTATGTGTTTAGATATGAGGCTGATTTTTGAAAACAGATAAGAGGCCAGTCATATGCATAAGGAAGAGAAGCAGCAGGATTATCATAAAAAAGAGACAGAAGTATGAAGTAGGTTAGTGTGCTCAAAGGATGCAGTATTGCAGTAATTAGAATGTAGATCAAACTTGTGGGAAAATGTTCAAAGATGTGGCTAGATCTAGTCATAGTGAGTGGACTCTGAAGCACTGGAGAAACATAAGATTCACATGTTCTCAGGGAACTTAAAATCTGGTGGGAAGATAAACAAATAAAGACAAAGTGGAAGATTAGAGATCTTTGGAGACATGAAAGGTTAGAATATTGTAGTCAGTAATTACTTTTAAAGTTGAACTTCTGAGTGAATTTTTTTTTTGCCCTTGACTGGAATCAAACCAGGGACCCTTTAGTCCACAGGCCAACGCTCTATCCATCAGCCAAACCAGCTAGAGCAACATTAACACTCTTGATGGTCTCTTTATGTTTTAAAATTTGGTTAATTATTGATTTCACCAGCAACAAAAACATTCTCTCCTTTGTTGCCCAAGACATGCTTTTTGTCAGGGGGTATCAGGTTGAAAACGGAAGTTTTGGTTGACAACCGAGACATTTTTTCTGTGAACAACTTGGTGGAGAACCACAAATGGGAGACGTTTGAGAAATAAGATCTGACTGTTTGACTGTAGATTGTCAATATGTTCAATCTACTTATAGGTATTCTTTTATGTGATCCTCTACATTTCCTCTGCTGAAGGACTGAATGACAAGTCAATAAATAAGTCTGAGCTGTCTTATTGCCAAGACTGGGAATCTTTCTTCCAGAACTTCATTGCTTGCATTGCTTGGATAATCCCACTTCTTAGACTTCAGAGAATATTCAGGAAATTGAAATTGTGCTTAAAAGGAAAAAGATGGAATAGGGTCTAAAGCTACTCTCAAGAATGTGAATAAATCTTAGAAACATAATGAGTGAAAAATAAAACCTGTCATAGAATATTACATACAACATGACTATTTTATAAAGTGCATTGTATTGTTTAGGGATACATATTTGTGAATTAAAACCTCATTTGAGACAAATGAATGAGAAACACAGATTTCAGGATAGTGATTACCCTTTAGCAGAGGGAATGTAGAGGATTACAGAAAAGAATTCATATAAGTAGATTCAACATATTGACAATCTACAGTCTAACAGACCTCATTTCTCCAGCATCTCCCATCTCAAACAGTGTGGTTCTCCACCAAGTTGTTCACAGAAAAAATGTTTCGGTTGTCAACAAAACTTTAGTTTTCAACCTGATAACCCTTTCATGCTGATACCTCAGCATGACAAAAAGCATCCCTCAGGCAACAAAGGAGAGAATTTTTTTTGTGCTGGTGAAATACAATGATTAAAACAATTTTAAAACATAAAGAAACCATCAAGTCTGTTAATGTTTCTCTAGCTGATTTGGCTCAGTGGGTAGAGCATTGGCCTGTAGACTAAAAGGTCCCTGGTTTTATTCTAGTCAAGGGCACATGCCCAGGTTGTGGGTTTGATTCCCACCCAGTAGGAGGCCTGCAGAAGGCAGCCAATCAACAGTTCTCTGTCATCAATGAAGTTTTTCTCCACCTCTCCCGTCCTCTCTAAAATCAATAAAAAATAAAAATAAAAGAATAAAGACCTCAGATGAGCAGTTTAAAAAATATTAATGTTGTTAAGGATGTGAAAGTGCTCACAAAACAGCAATCACGGACAATTGAATAGGTAGAAAAACTTGTTGATTGGATAAAGGAAAAGCAGTTAGCTTGTGATAGCATTTCGGAGGCAGTGATATATTAAAATTCATTTAAGGCTAGTAAGGGTGGTTCAATAAATTTAAGAAGTGTTTATAGATGAAACAGTACATTACACATTATATTATATATAAGAAATCTATCTAATCTAATAAAAGAGTAATATTGAAATTGACCGTTTCTCTGGGATGCCTAAGCCATGCCCACCAGCCAATCAGAGTGGCTGTATGCAAATTAACCTAGCCAAGATGGAGGTTGGCAATCACAGAGCTGGAGTAAACAGACGGCTTCTGTTGCAGCAGGAGTATAAACTGTCTGCCGGCCGGCCGGCTGGGCTTCTCCTGGCTCCAGGCAACATAGTTGCAACATTATTTCAATTATAGAAGCCTCAGAGCTGACGCAAACAGTAGCCTTCTGTTGCACCAGCGATGGAGGAAACTGCCTGCCTAGAGTCTACTAAGGCAACATTCTTTCAATTATAGAAGCCACGAGCTGAAGCCAACAGGAAGCTTCATTACCTGCCTAGGCCTCGGCTTAAAGGAACAGTATCAATTATAGAAGATAAATAAACCCCAGAAACCTGCTTCCAGCCAGCCTTGCTGGGACATTGGGTCAATGGGAGCTGTGGGCAGTCTGAAAGGCTGAAAATGCCCCTCAGCCCTGCACCCAGGCTGGCCACACCCCAATGGGGTGAGGTCCCCACTGGGGAGCTTTGGGCATCCTGAAAACAGCCCTCAGCCCATCACTCAGGCTGGCCACACCCCAATGGGGTGAGGGTTCCCACTGAGGGACTTGGCCAGCCTGCAAAAAGCCATCAGCCTCTCACCCAGGCTGACCAGGCACACCAGCAGGTGGACATCCCCAGAGGGGTCCCAGACTGCGAGAGGGCACAGGCCAGGCTGAGGGACCTCCCAAGTGCACAAATTTTTGTGCACCAGGCCCCTAGTATATATATAAAAGCCTAAGCAACTGGAACGACCTGTTGCTATGACGCACACTGACCACCATGGGACAGATGCTCAATGCAGGAGCTGCCTCCTGGTACTCAGTGCGCTCCTACAGCCAACCACCCCTAGCCGGCCATCCTCCTGGGGTCCCTCCCAGCTGGCAGGCCCCGATCACCCAATCAGGGTCCTCCCCCAGGTTTGGGAAGGGAAACCAGGGATAGGTAGTGGCAGACATGGCCCCTTTCCTAGGGGGGCTGAGGGCTGGCTTTCTCCTCGGGGCTGGCAGCCAACCTCCCGTGTTTCATCCCTCCCTCCGGCTGACAGGTGCCCATCAGCATGCTGCCTGCCTGCCACGGTAGTGGCATGATGGTGAAGAAAGGAGGAGAGGGGAGGCTGGGAATTGCACTGAGGTGGGGTGCCAACAATGGCGGTGCTGGTGGCATCTGGCATCTGTTCCTTCCATACCTGGCCCAGCAACCATCCTTCCCCTCTCCAGCCAGGCCCTGATCACCCTGGCCCCAATTGGCCCTGATCACTGGCCAGGTCTAGGGACCCCACTCATACATAAATTTCATGCACCAGGACTCTAGTCTAATCTAATAAAAAAGTAATATTGAAATTGACCGTTTCTCTGGGGCGCCTAAGCCACGCCCACCAGCCAATCAGAGCGGTTGTATGCAAATTAACCCAGCCAAGATGGAGGCCGGCAGTCACGGAGCTACAGTAAACAGGAGGCTTCAGTTGCACCAGGAGTAAACTGTCTGCCTAGGCCGGCTGGGCCTCTCTCTGCTCACTGCAACATAGTTGCAATTATAGAAGCCATAGAGCTAAAGCCAACAGGAGGCTTCATTACTTGCCTAGGCCTCGGCTTAAAGCAACAGTGTATCAATTATAGAAGATAAAGAAACCCCAGAAACCTGCTTCCAGCTAGCCTTGCTGGGACATTGGGTCAATGGGAGCTGTGGGCAGCCTGAAAATGCCCCTCAGCTCCTTACCTAGGCTCTCAGGCACCCCAGTAGAGACCTGAACACTGAAGGGGTTAGGGGCAGCCTGAAACGGCCATCAGCTCATCACCCAGGCTGGCCACACCCCCATGGGGTGAGGGTCCACACTGGGGGGCTTGGCCAGCCAGCAAACAGCAATCAGCCCCTCACTCAGGCTGGCCAGGCACCCCAGTAGGGACCTGAACCCTGAAGGGACAGTGGGCATCCTGAAAACAGCCTTTCCCTCACCCAGGCTGGCCAGGCACGTCAGCAGGTGGACATCCCCCGAGGGGTCCCAGACTGCAAGAGGGCACAGGCCAGGCTGAGGGACCTCCCCCCAAGTGCACAAATTTTTGTGCACTAAGCCTCTAGTCCAATATAATAAAGGGGTAATATGCAAATTGACCCTAACAGCAGAATGACTGAGAATGACTGGTCACTATGACACACACTGACCACCAAAGGGCAGACGCTCAATGCAGGAGTTGCCCCCTGGTGGTCAGTGTGCTCCCACAGGGGGAGCTCTGCTCAGCCACAAGCCAGGCTTATGTCTGCCAGTATAGCAGTGGTGGTGGGAGCCTCTCTCACCTCCTCAGCAGCGCTAAGGATGTCTGACTGCAGCTTAGACCTACTCCCTGCTGGTAAGTGGACATCCTCCAGGGCTCCCAGGCTGCCGGAGGGATGTCTGACTGCCAGTTTAGGCCCGATCCACCCGGGGAGTGGACCTAAGCCAGCAGGTGGACATCTCCTGAAGGGTCCCAGGCTGCGAGAGGGCACAGGTCTGAGGGACCCTCCCCCCTCCCTCAAGTGCACAAATTTTTGTGCACTGGGCCTCTAGTATTAAATAAAATGGAATCATTTGGGGGTTTGGAACAGGTTAATTCAATTTACCTTATTTCTAATTGGAAAAAATGATTCAATGTTTAAACAAATTGCTTCTCGAATAGCCTTCTGGAATGCATTAAGTTTGAGAACTGAGGTTCCACTGTAGTTCCTAAACTGAATAGTAGCATCATGGTTGTTAACTTTATAACTTACATTACATATTCTCTTGTATGTTTAAAAAGTTTTAAAATATAAAGGAGAAGGGAAATGGGTAAATCACATCATATCACATACTATACAGTTAAAGTTTTCAAAGTCAATTTGGCCTCAAATCATCTTTAAATTTAAAGTTTGAATGAGTTTAAAAATGCATTCCTATTTCTATTATTTCAACATCTATACAGAAATATTCTAAGATGTATTTATTTATTTATTTATTTATTGAATTGGGGTGACTGGTCAACATGAATGAGATTTCAGGTGTGGGTTTCTATGTTATAAGATTTGTATATTGCACTGTGTCTACCACCCAAAGTCAAATCTTCTGTAATCTTATATTACAATCCCCTTCTCCTCCCACCCGCTTCCCTCTGGTGCTGCTGTATGTGTTCATGAGTTTCAGTTTTAGATCCCACATATGAGTGAAATCATATGGTTCTTAGCTTTTCCTAACTGACTTATTCAACCTCACTGGCAATAGGGAAATGCAAATCAAAACTACAATGAGATAACTTATACCTGTTTGAGTGGCCATTATCTAATAAGTTTTAATGCCAGTTTTTAACCATTTGAAAAATTTAACCTTATTTTCTTGAATTGCAGGACCATCTTTGGAAAGGGAACAACCAAAATCTAAAATGGTAAAACTTGGAAGTTTGTGTTCAAACATCTTTTTAAAATCATTTTTCTCTTTGTCATGAACAAAAACTCATGTCATCACTTAATTTTATCCTTATCAGTCACTTGTTTCTCATAATTGTGTCAGTCTTTGCACCCTTACTCTTACCTTCTGCCTTTTTAAACATGTTAGCCTGTTTTAGGTCTATTTTATTCTGTGGTAAAAGGTATTTTTGACAACTCTTTTTCTCTCTCTCTTTTTTACTTAAGTTGTAAATCAGGCCTTTCAAACCTTTAATGACAGGGAGAAAAAGGCAATAGAGAAGATATTTGGAATGGAAATATGAAATCTACTCTTTTAAAATATATAACTGGAAGTTTGTGCTTTTTAATCTTTAACCCCTTTGTCCTTCCTTCCTTCTACCCCTCCCGCTTTGGCAGCCATCAGTTTGCTCTATATCTATGAGTTGGTTTCTGTTTTGTTTCGTTTTGTTTTGTTTTTGAGATTCTACATGTACTTGAAATCATACAGTGTTTGTTTTTCTCTGAATTACTTCAGTTAACATGATATTCTCTAGGTTTTTAACACTAAGTAATACTCTGGTGTAGTCTAGTCTTTTTTGTAAAATTCTCCTGTCATTTAAAAAATATTAATCAGAAATCTCTTTTATTTCTAGAAATATAATATAGTAAATAACTTGTGTTTCTTGTAACTCAAATATTGATATAATATTTAGGAATTTTTCTCCCAAAGACACCCAAGAAGAATATCACCAAAAAGGTAAATGAAACCATTCCAGATGCGAGAACCAGACTTCCACGAAGAGCAGCGAACACCAAAAAAAATTATAAAGATCTCTCAAATTCAGAATCAGAATGTGAACAAGAAGTTTCACACTCATTGAAAGAGAAATTGCTAGTAAAGGTAAATAGAAAAAATTTAGATTAATAATTTCTAAAAGCCTTTTAAAATATTAAATATAGAAAATTTTTAATGTCAAATGTATCTGTTCACTTCTTTTTAAGATTTAATCCTCTGTATGAGAAAACTTACATAATTCTAAAAATGGATCCTTAGGCAATATAATGTTTGTAATAAGTTGGCATTAGTGTTACAAACAGATGCTTGACTCTAGTAGAATTGTAACTTTAAGAATTTGACTTCTCCTTGAATTAGAGAAGTACTTGATCTTTCTAAAATGCTTTAAGAAAGTACGGACTGATAGGAAACTATAGATCTTTCTGTTGATTAAAGGTAAAACTATTGGATCTCACGTTCTTCTCATACACTATTTTATCTCTGTCCATCCCTGACTTCTTCCTTAAATTTCGTAATATCATAGGCATTCCTACTCACTTGTGCTTGAAAGCTTTTATTTTATTATTTTATTTTTTTATATACTTTATTGATTTTTTACAGAGAGGAAGGGAGAGGGACAGAGAGTCAGAAAGATGAGAGAGAAACATTGATCAGCTGCCTCCTGCACATCCCCTACTGGGGATGTGCCCGTAACCAAGGTACATGCCCTTGACTGGAATTGAACCTGGGACCCTTGAGTCTGCAGGCTGATGCTCTATCCACTGAGCCAAACTGGTTAGGGCTGCTTGAAAACTTTTAAATGAAACTTTAAAAAATGGAGTTTAGCCCTGGCTGGTCTAGCCCTCCGAGTTGTGGGGTCAGTCCCCAATGGGGGGCGTTCAGGAGACAGCGATCAATGATTCTCTCTTATCATTGATGTTTCTGTCTCTCTCTCACTCCCCCTTTCCTCTCTGAAATCAATAAAAAATAGATTTTTTAAAAAATGTTGTTTATAATGTGCCAGGTACTATTTTAAGTGCAAAAAGTCCTCAACTTACAATGGTTCAACTTATAATTTTTTACTTTACACTGGTGTAAAGCAGTAGAAACCATTCTTCAGGTTTTGAATTTTTATCTTTGCCCAGGCTAGCAATTTGTGGCCAGGGGCAGCAAGCCACAGCTCCCAGTCAGGCACACCATTGCCAGGGTCAACAAATAACACTGTAGTGCACTGTGTTGTCAAGGTTTTTTGGATATTATGTTCTGAGCACAGTTAAGGTAGATGGGACTAAAGGAAGTTCAGTTGTTAGATGTATTTTTGACAACCATATTTTCAACTTATAGTGGGCTTATGGGGACATACCCCACTGTAAATTGAGGAACATCTATATGTACTTTGTAAATTTGACTTCTTAAAATCCCGTAAGTACTATAGGTGACTAGTACCATTATTATTTTTAATATGTATTTTTTATTGTTGATAGTATTAGAGATGTCTCCCCTTACTCCTCTTTACCCCCCTTCCTCCCAGCCCCTACCCACCCCCTGGTCTTCACTACCCTGCCCATGTCCATGGGCTATGCATATACCTATATAAGTTCTTTGGTTTATCTCTTCTCATCCCCCCAACCCCACATCAAGGTATGTCAGTCTGTTCCATGTCTCCATGCCTCAGGAACTATTTTGTTGGTCAATTCATTTTTTTCATTAGATTCCACAAATAAGTGAGATCATGTGATATTTTTTCTTTCTTTGACTGGCTTATTTCACTTAGCATAATATTCTCCAGGCTCATCCATGCTGTCCCAAAGGGTGAGAGATCCCTCTTTTTTTTACAGCTGCATAGTATTCCATTGTGTAAATGTCCCATAGCTTTTTTATCCACTCATCTACTGATGGACACTTGGGCTGTTTCCAGATCTTAGCTAGTGTAAATAATGCTGCTATGAACAGAAGGATACATATATTCTTTCTGGTTGGTGTTTCAGGATTTTTAAGATATATTCCCAGAAGTGGGATCTCTGGGTCAAATGGAAGTTCCATTTTTAATTTTTTTGAGGAAAATCCATACTGTTTCAATAGTGGCTGCACTAGTCTGCATTCCCACCAGCAGTGAACTAGTATTTCCTTTACTAGTACTATTATTGACATCTCATTTTACAAATGAGAAAATTGAGGCACAGAGAGATGAAGGAACTTGCCCAAATCAGCACAGCTAGCAAGTGGTAAACAAATGGTTTGAACCTAAAAGTCTGGCACTATAGGTATGTGTCTTTGGCCATTACATTGTTCTGATTTTAAATCATTAATCCTCCATATCCCTTTGTTTATAACCTTCTTATCTCTTACGTGGAAGACATTAAGGTAAAGTCTTACTTCAATTTACTATACATGTAGTCAGGTCAGTCTTCCCAGGCTAACTTCTCATCTTCTCCCTCTTCAAAGAAAAACTTTTGAGCATCTATCTCTATGTAGTCAGACATTCAAAGCATCAAAATACCTATCCAGGCTTATTTCCCCTCCTCCCCAGTGTACCCCCAGGGCTATGACAGTCAGAATACCTGCAGTTTTCAAATGAGATCTGTATTTGTCTACTCTGTGTGCCAGCAGGCCTCCATCCCCTCAGTGCTCCTTCTCTCCCCACCCTTTTTTCAAGACTCCTGTATAATGTCCTGAGCTTTAGAGTATTTTATTATCTCTTGTGGTATTTATTATTCTACTAGGGGCCCGGTGCACAAAAATTTGTGCACTCGGGGTGGAGGGAGTCCCTCAGCCCGGCCTGTGCCCTCTCACAGTCTGGGACCCCTCAGTGGATGTCCTATGATGGCCCCAGTCTGCCAGGTGCCTTTTGTGTGTGTGTGTGTGTATGTGTGTGTGTCACCACTGGGGACCTGCCCCCAGCCGCATCTGAGGCTCGGAGCAGTCCTCC